>BMAO01020211.1:0-94542 GCA_019973975.1 Trichonephila clavata
GTTTTCTTCCATAATCTTTCTGGGTATGACGCCCATATTTTTATTAAGGAGTTAGGATACGATAAAAAACAAATTAATTTAATTCCGAACACCGAAGAAAAATATATTTCCTTCAGTAAAAATATTTCAAATGATTTTCAGTTAAGGTTTTTAGATTCTTTCAAATTCATGTCTTCTAGTTTGGAAAATTTGATAAAAACACTAAAAAAAGATGAATTTAAATATATGAAACATTATTTTGATTCAGAAAAAATAGATTTACTTTTAAGAAAAGGAGTTTTTCCGTATGATTATTTTGATAGTTTTGAAAAGTGTAAAGATTCATGTTTACCACCTATTAGCAAATTTTACAATAAACTAAATGAGGAGCCTATAAGTGTAGAGGATTACAATCATGCATGTAAAGTATTTAATGAATTTCATTTAAATAATCTTGGTGAATACTGTGATCTATATGTAAAAACAGATGTCCTATTGTTAACAGATCTCTTTGAAAACTTTCGGAAAATATGCATGCAAACTTATAAACTTGACCCCTGTTGGTATTTTACCACCCCAGCTTTATCATGGGATGCTATGTTATTACATACTAAAGTAGCTATCGAACTGTTCACTGATTACGACATGCTTCTTTTTATAGAAAGGGTGTAAGAGGAGGTATAAGTCAGTGCTGCAATCGTTATGCTATAGCTAACAACAAATATATGTCTAATTTTAACCCAGATGATGAGATAAAATATTTAATGTACCTTGACGCAAATAATTTGTACGGTTATGCAATGAGTAAATATCTACCCTTAAAAGATTTTGTTTGGAGTGATAAAAATTTAACCGAACAGGATATTTTAAATTTATCAGATGAATCCGATGTAGGTTACATCTTGGAAGTAGATCTTGAATATCCCTCCGATTTGCATGACAAACATTCAGACTTTCCCCTTGCCCCTGAAAATAAGCCCCCACCTAATTGTAAAGAACCTAGACTTTTAACTACTTTGGAATCCAAAACAAAATATGTTCTCCATTATTCTAATTTAAAGCTATATTTAAAATTAGGGTTAGTCTTGAAAAAAACTCATCGAGTTTTAAAATTTTTTCAATCTCGTTGGCTTAAAAATTACATAGATTATAATACTAAATTAAGAACTAAAGCTGTAAATGACTTTCAGAAGGATTATTACAAACTAATGAATAACAGCATATTCGGGAAAACGATGGAAAATGTAAGAAGAAGAGTAGATATACGTTTATGCTCAACAGAAGAGAAGGCTCGAAAGTTAATAGCGAAATCAAATTTTAATCGACGCACAATATTTCTGAAAACTTAATGGCCGTCCATCTAAAAAAAACCCAAATCAAATTTTTGAAACCAATACAGGTAGGAATGGTAATTTTAGACTTATCAAAAGTTCTAATGTATTCTTTTCACTATGAGTACATGAAGCACCGTTACGACTCGAAAGTAAGGCTCATGTATACAGACACCGATTCCTTTATCTATGAAATAAAAACTGATGATTTTTACAGTGACATGAAAAATGATATTAACTTATATGATACTTCAGATTATGATAAAAACAACATTTACAATTTACCTCTAGTGAACAAAAAAGTCATCGGGAAAATGAAGGATGAAAACAAGGGAAATATTATGACAGAATATGTAGGATTAAAATCGAAAATGTATGCCTACAAAACAAACCATAAGATTTAAAAGCGGTTAAAAGGAATTAAAAAACAAACTATAAAAAATAAAATAACATTTGAGGACTACAAAGCCTGTCTTTTTAATCAAAAATTAAAATATGTTGACATGAACTTAATTAGATCCAAATTTCATTCAATACACTCCATAAAGCAAAACAAACTTGCTCTGTCCTATAAAGATGACAAAAGGTTTATTAATGATGATGGCATTACTACGCTTGCCCGTGGACATTGGTCATTGATGAATTTAGACCTATTCGATGAGCAGTAAGACATAAAATCCAATGATGACACAATAATGTGATTTTTGTAATGTAAATAAAAGATTGTAATGTGAAATGGAATGCTGCTTTTGTAAATAAACAACTTACTTTGTATCTTTTTGTGTAATCCTTATACTGAAATCAATTTTATAATTTGTTGTTCTCCTGTAATGTATATATATATATATACAATTGTAATGTAAAACGCAATACAAGATGTTGATTTCTGAATAAACAATTTACTTTGTATCTTTGCTGTGTATGTGTAATCATTATACCGAATTAAAATTTACAATTTGTTATTAAAACAATGTATAATAAATATTTTTTTTTATTTCTATTCAATTAAAAAAATATTTTAACTAAATGGTTATTGCAATGAATAGTTATACAATTTATACTCTTTGGAAAAGGCAAAGAGTTTGCTTTAAGCACATAAACATAAATTTTTCCTTTCTTTTATACAAAATATATTTAAAATATCACTTATGCTTAACATACTAAGATAATTTGTTTGAAAGATGTATACTGATATTTATTTTTTAAAATGAAACTATTTCAACATAAATTAAACTAGAAAGCAGTATGAATAAAATTAACAATATAACCATATTTATAAAAAAAAAGTTATTCTTTTTGCTTCAGATTTATAAAAATAAACTTTTTTAAAGCCAACAATGTATCCATCCGCTCTAAGCATTGAGATAATTTCTGACGTAGAATTCAGTCGCCGTCTTGTAGAATCAAGATCAGACAAGCTAAGACAAGTTCAATCGTAAACCGTTCACACGCTGATTACGAGTATTCAACGTCACATTTTTACTGTGTATGTGTAATCATTATACCGCATTAAAATTTACAAATTATTAAAATAATATAAGTGAAATATTTTTTTTTATTTCATTTTAATTAAGAAAATGTCGCCATCTGCTTCGCCTGCAAAATTAAATTCATGAGATTATAAACCTAAGTTTTCTTCAGGTCTGCATGCCTTCATAGGACAATGGTTAGCGTAACTGAAAAACTATTGTCCTATGGAGACATTTTGTTCTGGGGCTGTGAGTTTGAATCTGGATTTATTATTTTTTTTTTATTTGAGCGTTATTTTTTCAATCATTTTAAAATCTAATAATTAGTGTATAGTTTAACCAATAGGTGGCGCCATGAGCACTTTAAACATTTCAATAAACTTTTTTTACACATTTAAAAAAACAACTCAACTTAGCAGCAGGAGGGAAACAACTCAACAGCAGGTGAAAACAACTCAACTCCCCCCATCAACTCGAAAACCAAAACCATAGCAGGAGGGAAACAACTCAACTCCACGCAGCATCCACAGAAGGGAAACAACTCCGCGCCTGCGCCTCCACAGGAGGAAAACAACTCAACTCTGCGCCTGCGCCTGTGCCTGTGCCTGCGCCTGCGCCTGTGCCTGCGCCTTTACCGCAGAACCGGCTTTTCTTACCTACTAGCGCCTGTGCCTGCGCCTGTGCCTGCGCCTGCGCCTGTGCCTTTACCGCAGAACCGGCTTTTCTTACCTACTAGCGCCTGTGCCTGCGCCTGCGCCTGTGCCTTTACCGCAGAACCGGCTTTTCTTACCTACTTACTAGTACACTCTGTGTGTGCAAATATACACTTGTTTCAAGATATCAAGTATAAAAAATAATAAATGCTGTTATGAGAAATGATTTATAATTTTTGTACAGTAAGAAAATACTAGTTTTTTTACATATTTAATTTGTTTCGTTGAGTCGTTTTAAACTGTCGGTTCTAAATCCAATTTTATTTATGATTTTTAATATTTTACTTATTCAAGTTTAATCTTACGCATATTAAGAATGCTTTAAATGTTTAAAAAAAAATTCTTCTCAATTTTTATCACGCAAACCTCTCTGATAAGTTAAATTTAAATAATGACTTTATCAATAGTTTTAAATTGATTTAAAGCTTTACTTTTCAAAAAGCTTTTAAGGGCAATTTTGGAACGGTCTATTAATCTTATAGTTATTTTTCTTCATAGACTGCTTAGATAATTTGAGTTATAGTAATAGCTATAAGCATTATTTAATACGTTATTCTGTAAATTTTATCCAATGATTGGAAATTTCACTAAAATCACTAAAGGAGGTTAAGGGCTATTTCAACCTCATGCGTTTATTTTATAGAATTCAACAGATATTATTTCTCAATGTACTTTTTTTATCCTTTTTAGAATGTTTGAATTGCAGTAATAGTTATTACGAGAGGAAAATAACATTTTACCCTTTTTTTCTGTACATATGAAAATAAATTCTAAAAATTCCAGATTTTTTCCCCCATAAAATTAGCCATCCCGTGAAAGAAAGTATAAAAGTCATTTGTTATTTGTTCATTAATAATTTCAAATTATAAGTTATTCGTTATCAGTCTAAAGTCTTAATTGACAGAAAGAAAAATATTTTTTTAATCTTTCTTAGACGCAGTGGATTGTTTCTCATTCAATTTTTAAACGAGCCTTACAGTAGTCGCATACGATGTGAAACATCTGACATGTTATCGTGATAAATTCGCAATAGCAACTTAAATCCTGAAAAAAATGAATCGAGTATGATTGGAAATAATTTTCTATGGAATAATTATATCTTTAATGAAAATTTTATTTAATTAACACAAGGAGTAATGCAATTTTTTTATCAAAAATAGTTATTCTTGTTCAATTTGGGGAAGAGCGGTAATGATAATTTATGATAAATAAAATATGACACATATACTTGTGTTTTCAAAGTATTTAAAAACCGCTGAAAAATAGCGTCAATAACAGTACCACTGTTAGTTGTCGAAACATTTCGATTTATGTTCATTTCGAGCTTGAGTTCTTCATTCAAAAAAGCTATGAGTGGCTCGGCTTCTAGCAAACTGAAGTTAACTTTAAAATCACCACTCAAAATCATGGAAAGCGAGTGATAGTTTTTTTTTAAAAAAAAAGAGCAGAACCACCTTTGGTATATGGTAAAAGTAAAAAATGTAGGAAATCTTTAATTTTTTGAACCGTTTGATTCGGAGAAATGTATACGACCACCGAAATCACTGTTTGTCCATTTTCAAATAAGCATTTTGCCACACATATATCCCTAATACCTTGGCTAACAATACCCAATCCCCTTGTTTGATGATAAGTAATATCCATGTGAGGAGAGCCCCAACATGTGAGGTGTTTTGTTTGCGATAGATCGCAACACCAACTGCTCTGTGGCCCGGTCGTTTAAATTGTACAGAGCAATCGAAGTCAGGTATCGAAACACGTTGGTCATTGTCCAACTACGGCTCTGCCTAAAGGACTTAAAGGACTTAGCTTCTTCTCTGATCCTAAAGTGAGAAAACAAAAACAAAGATCCCACGGCCTAGACCACAGGGGGTGGGGGATGGGGGCGACCCTCCCGAATGAAGGAGAAAAAACAGAACTTCACTGAATAGCGCGCGCTTCCCCAACTTCCTGTTACACATTTCCGTCCCTTTTCACGAAATCACTCCCACAAATCTCCAGCAATCGAGAGGAAAGATGTTACACATCAAAAAGCTTGTATTCGTAACTCCAAAACTCTGCTTCCGTGAATAGTTTTCAAATTACTTAGGAAACAAAGCTTTGAAATTTATTTGTACAGTTAAAATATCTGAAAAACATATACCGTAATATCCGGAGTGTAAAGCGCACTTTAACACAAAAATTAAGATCGAAATTTACGAGTGCGTTTTGTACACAGAGTATAAAAATAGTAAACCTCTACATTGATCGAAATATTGCTTATTTAAAAGAAATGACATACTTTATGAACTTAAAAAGTAGTAGGGCTAGAAGTATACGATTCTTTCAAAAGCCTGGGATAATACCTCCACAGATCACTTTAAAACATATAGCATTATATACGTACATTTAAGAGTTCTGCGTAAAAAAAGAGGTCGTGCGTTATACGGCGAATAAACCAAAAAACTTAAAAGTGCAGCTTGAAAGTATAGAAGCACGTTATACGCCAAATTTAGCAGTATGTAATTTTTTTTTCAAAGTAAAAGAAAAATATATCATTTGGAATAGATTTTAAATTCTAATTATTTTCTACTTTTTAAAATGAATAATACATGCAATAAAAACTGTCCATTCACTGGATATTTCATACTTGAAAATATATTTTTCTTAGTCTTTAAATCAATCTATTTTTAACTGAGCTACAAAAATCAGATTGAATTTTGGAAAATCCGTGAACAAAAAATTAATTGGTTGTCAAGACGCAATATCGTACCATTTCCCACATCTTCTGAATGACAGATGTGTTAAAAGTATTTTTAGAAAAACAGAAAGGGAAAATATATATATTTTGTTCTTGTATGAGAAAAACAGAATCTCACTGATCAAAAAACCCAATCACGAGTACAGTTCAGTAATTTAAAATTCGCTTCAGTACGTGCTTTGATCTGACAATGCATTTTTGATAAAAAGCAGCCTTTAAAATAAAGTTAAACCTCCTCATGTTTTTTAAAGATGTCAAAATGCGTTATCGCATCTCCTCACTCTATGAAAGAATTCAAACCCCGTTTAGCAATAGCAAAAGCGTTATCCTCTGCAAATAAAATACCAGACAGTCACAAAGAAAGTGCTCTTGAAGAATAATCACATTTGGCGGAATTCCAATGAGAAATACAGTAAGAAAAACTAGCAGGGAAAAAATATTTTTGAAACTTGGACACACATAAAGAATGTCGACGAAGCAATTGCAGAATTTTGGTAGAAGTATGAATGACATCGTGCCAGTTAACTAGATACAATAGTCAAAGAATTCAATTTGTGCAGTTTTATTCGGAAAATAGGTTTTTGCGACAGGGAGGAAAGTGTAAGTAATTTTTCAGCTGAAAAATTGATTTTGGTTGATTAAGTTACATTTCAATTTTTAAAGTAAGAGTAATAAAAAATTCAGGAAGAAACGCTTTAGGGTTGTACAAATTTCCCTTTTAACAAGTAAGGACATCGGCCCAATACATACGTTGCAAATATATTAAAGACGATGGATAGATAGCCGAGACAAAAGGATAGTCATATTAAATTTATCCTTAAATTCTTTGCTCCTTTAAATATATATATATGTTACCGCTAAAATGTGAAAACTATTATTTCATGAAATAACTGGACCAGTCACAGTTAAAGTATATAAAGTTATTGAATTCCCCGATTTAACTAGGTATTCTATAGAATAACGATTACTTGATCGTTAAAGTATGAAATACAGCACTCGTAAGTTCTTTGAACCAATTCTTGCTGCTTTTAATAAGCTTTGAACCGCTTTGCAATGACGTGTGTGTGTGAATACTTCATTCTGTTGCTTTTAAACGTAGAATTTAGGCAGTGTATTTATGTCAGCGTTTTGCATTTTGGATTATCAACAAATATTTTTCAACCTGTTTTCAAGGAATGTGTTCTGCAATAATGGAAAACTAACCTATAAATATAAAAATTCAATGCGAGAGATTTGAATCTTTGAAAATTTAATCATGGGACAAAGGAAAAAAGTGCTGCACTTACTCAGGAAATATTATTAACTTTGATAGCAGAAGTAAAAAGTGCTAAATCAGCACAGAAAAAGTACTACGTGACTATTGGTTACTTCAGCATTATGGCATCCTTGAAGTTCAAGGAATTGAAAAGTTAATTGTTCCAGTAACTGTGCAAAACATATTTTTTTTTCCTTTCTGTTTACCTAATCTTAACAATACGAGCAATAATAAGTTATACCACCTCTTTTCCGTATTATTTATCTACTAATCTTCTGCAATAGGGATAAAATATATTTTTCAAGAATTTTAGCTATTTATGATAAATTAATTTATAAAATAACTTTGAAATTGTTTATTTTTCACTTTAACTGTCAACCATCAGTTATTTTATAGAATGACTAGTTATTTTATAGAATAACTATGTAAAGTGTATATAAAATTTTTCATCTATTATATACTTAATCTCACTCGTCGAGTTATTTCATGAAATACCTAGTTATTCTATGAAATAACTGAATTATATGCTTTAACGGTAACATAAATATATATTAATTTTCTATTTCAATTTTTGTGAGAGATTTTATTTCATTTTGGTCTTTAACTCTTAGAGGTTTCCGTGATTCTTAATTATTTTTTGTTTACCTGCTTAACGGGAATACAATTTTAAATGCAACCTTAGTTCTTAAAATAAAGCCACATCGCCAAAAATTCTATGGTGAGCTGACACAACATTTTATCAGCCGTCGGCTACCGGATCCAACCAATAGGAGGTGCAAGATTAAAAAATCATGTGATTATAGAACATTCTTGAAACTTCTTATATAAATATAAGATGATAGGAACTAAATAATAGACTCTGCGATCAAAATATATATGAAGTCAAATGAAGTAATTTAATAATTTCTAACAAATAAACGCAACAAGTGTTTTTTTTTAATTATCTATCCTAAGAATAGTGAATAATGCTAAAAATATTCATTATAAAGCATTAAAGTAGGCAACATTTGTTTTATTTTAAATCTTCAAGTTATAATGCTCATATACAACATATTTCTTTTTCCCTCCGTTGAGATTTAATAAGAATTTTTCAGAATAATATATTTGTCTCATTTATTAACAATTCAGTTTTTAATTAAGTAACGTTTTAAATTAAAAAATATTAAACTAATATTATATTTTATTTTTTAAATTCTTATTACCTTAGTACTATCAAATAGAAAGTTTTCGTTCTTTGCAACATATCTATACGCATCATTTTGGACTAGAATCATACAAGCATTTTAATACATTATTCAAATGTCTATTAAGAGGTCTCAGGGGCTTTAACTTCGTCTTGGAAGGGAGGGGGAAAAGCAATTTTCAAATAGATATAATTCTATGAAATTAAAACTAAATAATTCGAATCATTTACACATTATTTATATAGGAATGAGGTTTCAAAAAAGTGCAAAATGTTTGAAGTATAATCCTAATTTTAAAAGTTATAAGCATATGAAATTAAGAAGCATTTCTGTAGTAAATATTAAGTAAATTTTACGTTGCGCATGCTATTTTCAAAAATAGTAGCCTTTGATGTATAAAACTTTACAGAATTAATATATACCATACTCATATATAAATATATATACCTACTTAATTTTAATATTTCAAAATATATATATTTCGTATTTTAAAATATTTGAGAAATATATTGAAATTTAAAAAAAAAATTTTTAATGTGATTCTATTTGATAGTAATTTGAGCTACTATTTTAGAAAATATGCTGCTTAAAACTTAATTCATATTTCTTAGAGAAATGTTTCCTATTTTCATATGCTTGTAATTTTTTAAAATCATGATTATATTTTAAACATTTTAAACTTTTTTGAAGCCTTATTCCTTTATAAATAATATGTGAACGATTCGAATTATTTAATTTTAAATTCAAAGAATTATATCTATTTGAAAATTGTTTATATTTTCAGCTCCCAAGACGAAGTTAACACCCCTGAGACCCCTTAATTTCTATCTCATGAAAATGAAGTATTCATAAAACTGAGAAACTGATCGTGATAAATTTAAAACTTTATTCACGCAATATATAATTATTCACTGCAAAATAATTAAGTCACTTCTATCGCTAACTCTGTGTATTGCATAAAAATACTCAAACAATACCCATTTTTAAAGAAGGGAGAAATTCCTCACGTAATTTCTTACAAAGCTCACACTTCAGTTATTTTCAGAACTCTATTCATATAAAATGGGAATATTCACCATTTACCCTAGCTAAGACAAGTAATCCGGACAACTTGACATAGTCAACACTGTCTGTTCACTTTGTTGTGAAAAGAAGCAACCAGGATGTGAAGTTTTACACCTGAGCCTGTATTTTCATCTTTTCTCCTCAGATGGCACCAGAACGTTGATTGTCATTTTAAGTCCTGAGTCAAAGCGATCAAGAAACCAGAAAACACTTCGTCTGGGTTTTGTGAAGCATGGTCTAAGAAGAAGGAAGTTTACTGGAGACGTTTTGGTGTTACGTGTGGGGACACATTTTTGCTCCTTAAAATTGCATTAATGATTCTAGAACCCCTAATTCTTCTAGAGGAAGTAACAGAGAGAGGGCTTAGTTAATTTATTCCTAGCTGAGAACATGTTTTCCGGTATTAAGGAGAGCTCCAGTGTGTAAGAGGAAATTCAATTTTGAAAAATATGAATACGAAGCGAGAGTCTAGGGGAAAAGGAATTGAAGCAAAGGGAATTAAGTTTCGTAAAACTGTTTTGAATAAATTCTGTCTGTATGTAAAGACAAGGGGAAAGACCTAGCATTATGGCATGGAGCCAATTATTGTTTTGTGGTAGTTCTTTACTTGTACCATTAGGAATTCCTGCTGACAACAGATAATGGTTTCTTCCTTCTCAACCATTAAATGGATATGCGTATCCTTCATGCAAGTAGAATAGTACGGCTCTAATAACAGATGTAGCCACGCTGTCAAATATTTTTGTTTGCTGAGTAGATGGAAGAGAAAGTCGTGGACAGACAACTTAAAGTATTATCTAAGATAATATAGATGATGCTGCGTCGATTCACTTGAGATTGTTCTTTTTGCAAGATGCATAAAATAGGAGCTAGATAAATTTTATTTTTCTAAAAGTAGAATTCCTAAAAATAAATATTCTTTTATTACTTTGAGATTAATTAGAATTAACTTTATTTCCCTTCATCATTTTGGATTTTTACCATGAGAATCAAATGTAATTAAAATAAAAGGATTTTGGAAAATGTAAACTACTAATTAACTTAATCCCTCGAATATAAGAATTACAAAACATATTAATTTTAATTATTTTGTTATCAATTGTTAAAATGGTTTCCGCACTTGCCTTTATTGGAATGATTGAAAGTTTCTGATTCTCATTAGAATACAGAAATATCAGAAAAAAATAATATTTTTCAATTGAATTGGAGAACTCATTGCTGTTTTAAAGAATATTCTTTCTTTAAGTAGTTACATTTCAAAAATGTAAAGTTTTCTAGATTCCCAATTACATATATTTAAGACATTTTTAAAATGTATGATTCAATTCTTCAAAATTTGAAACCTTTATGATACATTGATAAAATAATTGTCCTAATACAATACATTCAGTTATGGTTTTTGATTGAGTAAAAGGACTTTGATTTGAACTTTAATAAAGTTTTAAGTAAAATTCATACCAACTTTAATTTGATTACCATAAAATCCCAGTAATATTGCACCTTAGACTTAAAGCTTAATTTAAATTTTCTCTTTATTTTGAAAAACATGCCCAGTTCCGTGTATTTTTTCAATTCACACTATTAGTTCACTCTCTTCATATATATATATATATATATATATATATATAATATAGCTTTTTATTTTGTCACTTAATATTGCGATTCTGTCATATGTATATACATATTTATATTACTTATAATTATTTAATAAAAAGTAACTAAAATAAAATTGTTCTTTGTTGACCTAAGTAGGAATTGACTTATTTTTTTTATATTTCTTTTTTTCTCTTTCATTTCAGTATTTTAAGTGTAAGGTCCTATGACGTACAATTTTCTTAGTATTTTAAAGAAAATGAGCTTTTTCAAGGTAATTTTACAATCAAGATTGCGATTTTTAAATTCTCTATAAACATTAGATATACTACTCAGAAACCTACTATACCGTAAAATACGACGCTTAACGTGCACCAATAGAGATTAATGCTTACTTTTGTGAGCCCTGTATGGTACTTTGTGGTGCACAGGGATTTTATAATTGTTTTCAATAATAATAATAATAATAAAAACCATCCACCTATATTTTCAAGCAGTACTTTTTTTTTTTAATTTTTAGGTACATTCGCCGTATAACACAAACCGCCTATTTTACGAAGAAACTTGAAATGTACATGTGTAATGCTGTTATGTTTGGTCATTTATTCGAGATATTTTCTCAGAAATTTGAAAAAATTGCGTACTTCTTTAGAACCACAATCCTTTAAGCTAAGAGGGTATGTTATTTCTTTTAAATATATAATATTCTGATCTATCTAGAAGTCTAATTTTTTTATGTCCTTTTTCATTTTTTAAGTTATTTTTTTAGACCCGGCGTATAACACACACTCGTAAATTTCAGTCTTATACTTTGCGTTAAAAGTATGCTTTATAAACCAGTTTTACGGTATTTTATTGTTCTAGCTAAATTGTACCACACTAATAAATAATTATAAGAAAACAAACGAAAAATTCAAATATGACATAATATAGACTCAAATTATATGTACAAGTAATAAGTTTTATGATTCATTATTGTACATTTCTTTGAGAAAGTAACCTCTTTGTTCAATCAAAAACATCCACAATTTCTATGTCCTTTGAGGGAGACAATTTTAATGTATGCCATCTTTCTCGCTAGAGATCTTTTAGATTGACATTTACAAGGTATGGGATGAACTTAAGGCGAATAATCCTAGATCAACCTTCTCTGTACGTATAGAACATTCACTACCCTTAATCTTTGTCCTCGAGCGCTTGCTTCTTCAAGTAATTTTCCCATCTACTCGAGTGTTATTATCGGCTTTATTCCTTTCACATCCAGTCCTTAGTTAATATTCTCTACTTGCCTTTCTACATTTACTACTGGAGTAATATCTTTCATATTTTTTTGGTATCTGGATTCATTATGCTTTCGTTTTAAATGTTTTTTTAAGTTTATAAATTTGATAATTTTTTTAATGGTTAATTATTCTAGATTTAACTTAGTGCCTTAAGTAAATAGCTTAATTTGGAAGAATGTTTTATTTTTTGTGAATAAGAAAAATAATTCTTGAACAATAAATAAAATTAGCTTACTAACGATTTTAACTATGAATATTTCATCTATAGTCGTATTTGCAAAGGATCATATGAGTTCCTCGTATTCGAATAAAAATTTGTTGTATTTTTTTGTTAAAAATATATTTTGATAAAACAACATTTATATTTTAAATTTTCACTGTAACATTACGTCATTTTATATAAATTTTAAGACTGCTTTCTTCCATCAGCAAAACGTTAATAAGAAAAACGAATTCTAAAATAATCCAGAAATTATCTGATACTAATATCTGAAATTGAAATTGTTTTATGTTATTGTGTTGCAGAGTTATATTAACCAATAGATGAACTATATTAACCAGTAATATAAACTACATAAATTTCTTAATGATGCGATAACCCATCAAATTTTAAATTCCTTAAATATTCATGCCTTGTTTAAAATCTAATAACACAAAAAAAAATCTGAAAACATTTTTATTAATTATATTATAATTATATGGTTGCATTATCATTATTAATGAATATTATCATAAAATAATTTTTTACTCTTTTCTTCTACAAAACAAGTCATTATCCCTTTCCTCTAAGCTTTATAATCCAACCATTTAGATTTGAAAACTCTTTTCAACAATGTTATACTTAGTACTTATTCTTTGTATAACATATCATTTGTTTACTAGGTATTCTAAAATTATATATTTTATGGCATTTTGTATTAAATATTAGAATTAAAGTACATATTCCATTGGAAAAAAATATTGTCTAATTCAAATCTAATGTTTTGCAGTTTCGTGATATCACACTGTTGAAAAGGTTTAAAGCAATAAATCATCACCAAAAAATTAATAAATCCTGAAACAAATGGTCTTTAAAAGTCCTCATTTTCTATCGAATGAAGTTAACCGAAAATCTCAAAATACCCGACACCCAATACAATAGATTCAGAAAATAAAATATCCATCGAAAACGTTGGTGCTCCAATTAAAGTATTGGAATTTTGCATAATCATATTCTCTTTTTGGAGCAAATGGAAGAAAGTTAACAAGAGTGCGGTTTGCTATTTATCATTGTCAAAGAATGCAGTTGAGATTACTCGCGGTTATCAAAATGGTAATTCCAGAAAATTATTTCACCGTGTAATCACATACAATTTAATGTGAATGCCTCTCTGTCTCTACTCGATCATCATCGATTTTTAAATTGAAATCTCTCGGGAATTTGGCTGGAATGAATAAAGATTACTGAGTAATGTCTTGAGCCTCAGAAGAGCATAAAATTGAGTTCCTTGTCGATTTCAAATAAAATTTTGGAATTCAGCGCATTAGGTAAAGAACTTTTGAATTTTTAATGCTTATACTTATTCATTTAAATTCTCTTCAGATGTCTATTGCCTTTTTTGGAAAGTTAAATACCAATTATATAACTATTGATCTGGCTAATATTGGCTTAATGATTATGTGTCTCTAACAACGATGACATAGAAGGGAGTTTTTTTTAAAAGGGAAATGATATCGTAAGTGTAAGTTCACTATTAAAAATGTTTGCCGTTTTAGTTAATTTTCATTTAAAGGTCTTAAGATGATTTGCATTACATTTATTTATTAAATAAATACCCATATCTTGATTTTATATCGAAAGATTATGTTTGAAAGATCCAAATTTACTTTCGTTAAAACTGATGAAGTTCAAATAATCTTGTATTGATTCGACATGACATCGATTAGCATTAAGAAGACCTTGACTTCCTTTTATTTTTTATTAAAATAAATAGGACAAGTAAGTAAAATAAAAGCCTAAAATGCATAAACTTAAAGAAAAATGTTAAAAATTATAAAAATCATTTGAATCTAAAGTAGCAATAGCCATAATTCCTTTCGTCTTAGGATGCGTCAATGGTTCTTCAAGTTTATATAAATATATATTTATATATATAATAAAGTAAATATAAACATAAGAAAACTACCTGCATAAGTGAGAAAAAAATTGTGAAATCGAAAACCATGATCAATAAACCAATATATATGTATTATAAGGTCAATTGTCTAAAATGGACAACTATTATGTTTTATAAAGCTTTTACTGACTTAGGGCAGTAAAATAAGGTTAAGCTTACCTTATGGGATTCCAATTTTTCCCTTTGGCAGAAAATTTATACATAATAGGGCATAAAAAATTACAGAAAAAAATCAAGATTGAAAAACTTAAGCCTAACTATTCACCCCGCACGTGTTAACATACATTAATCTGTTAAACACTTAAATTAAAAAGAATGACTATTGTATGAATGAACTAAATCACAAAAAGATACACTTAATAAGCAAAGATAAATTCAATATCATACCTAAATATTTTTTCAGATATATGATTTAATAACTTAGAAGTGGCAGTTTCATATATAACAAATATTTTAACAAATTAATATCTTTAACTTAAAAAAACATTAAATTAATTAATTTTTTCACTCTTTAGAAGCAAGTGAATTCAATTTTCTGTTACTTAACTTCAACCAGAAATATATACTAAATCGTATTATATTCAAATATTTATAAGCTATGAACTACTATGAATCTGTGGGATTCTTATAATTCATTCAAGCATTAAGACATCGTAATGATATAATAACATACATATAAATATATTTCGTGATATTCTATTTTCTAGGAAAGCAAGCTTCTAAAAATAGTAAAAAGTATATATATATTTTTTTTCAGTTTCTCCGTTTGAACACATTTAAATACATATGTAATATAAGAAAAATATAAATTCGAAATCTTCAATTTGTGCTACAAAATATCATGAAACTTTTTGATATTTATCGTTACTTTTAACAAATACTTACGGTTTTATGAACGCATTGCACTTATTATATATTTATTTAGAAGCGGGAAATTTCTCAATTTTTTTTTAATTCATGATTTCAAAAACTTTGGATCAAAAAGATAAATCAAAATAGGGTTTTGAATAGAAATATATTTTGGTAATATTATTTCGGATTTAATGTGTTATGGATAAATCATTTTCCATTGATTATCAGAGCAGAAATCTGATTTGAAACTTCCATTCAATTCGTCTGGAAACCATAAAATAGAGATCAAACAACGTCCCGAAAATATAAATTATCGTTTGATTAATTTATAATTTATTTCAAAGAGGATCATTCGAATTAATTAAATTTGAGAGATTGAATTTATCTTTGCCATCACATTTCTGCTTTCTCTCTTGATTATTCTAAATTAAATTTCTGCTTCAATGTGTGTGTGAGTTGCAAAATATTCCTTGACTCACCAATACATTATCTTTATTACATTCCGAAAATGTTAAGCAACCGAGTTTTAGACTCAATTAAGGTCACGTGAAAGCCTTAGTTCAATTTTAAATAGTGTCTGAGAGTGAAAGAGAATTGGAAATGGAAAGTTCAAATTGAAAGATGAGATTTTTGTAAATACGTCATTACAGGTAACGTTTAATTTTCTCTTTAAATTTAAAATAAATATAATTTTTGAATTTATGTATCTAATATTTCCATAATGTTTACTCTTCTTTTTAGTTATTTGCCTTTAGTAAGCATTATTTTTTCTGTTCTATCGGTTCTACTCGGTCCATATCTCAAAATTCCTTTTGAAAATATGGAATAAGCTGAAGTGAACAATATTTTGTAATTTAGTATAAAACGGTAATTTTTGACGCACTCAAAAAGAGAATTACTGTTTTGAATTGATTTTTTAAAGAACATTATGGTCGGCAGTCACCTTCGTAGCTTTACGAGGATTTAACTTTAATAATAGAGACTTAGACTTAAGATGTGTATATACCTCCACAACTTTTCCATTTCTTACTTTTTTATTATTTTAACTAAATATTTTATTTATCTCAAGTTGTAAGTCAGTGAAATTAGCTTATTTAAAATTAAACAATTTTCCGTATTTTAGCTCTTACTTCACCTTATATTTGTCTGTGTTCTTAAGAGTACCTTCTTATGTACTTAGCAATATAAATTAATGTAATTCTCAGATTTGAAGTTTGTAATTTGTATGGATGTGGAATACATTAAGAATATCTTGTGAATCACTCGTACAAAATGAAACTTTTTTGTACTTATTTTCTTAAGGTGCGCTAAAATTTTGGAAGAATGAATACATTTTAAGTTGCAAGAAATTATATTTTATATTTTAATCAAATATGAAATCCATTTTTATAGTATGTATTTCTTTTAATCTTTGAGAAATGATATTTCTAAAGTAGCAAATTTATCAAGAATATTTACTTAAACTGTGATACCCTGAAAAAGTTCAGAATTGATATGATTATTTTAAATATTTTAAAATCCAAACATTTTCAATTTTGGTGGTTCTGTAAAATCTTCTACATAAAGATACCTATTTGCAATATCGAAATTTCTTCATAAAATTATTCGGGAACGTATAAAAGGTACATATCGACTAATTACATATAATTTAGATTAACTTAGATTACATTAACTAACTTAGTAGCATACTAAGTTATTCTACATATCTTCTAATAAATGTGTTTCATAATTTGATGCACGTAATTAAAAATACTTGTAAAATGAAGAAATATTTTTCAAAAAGTTGTTTATTGGCTAGAAAAATGTATTTTAATGTATTGGAATGCATCCGATTAAATAAAAAATAAATTCAAATTTAAAGCAATTATTTAAAAAACTCATGCTGAACTCACTAAACTGATTTTATTAATTTAGTTTTGAAACATTATTTAGCGATTTTTAAAAAGAACTGATTTAATGTTCTTGGAAAAATTTTGTATACCACTCAAACAAGCAATATTCATATACATATACATCATTTAAAATGTATCATTTAAAATTCATCAGCGCAATACTAGATAAATATATTGTCTAAACTAAAGTCTAAACTAACTGAACTAAAGTTTTCTTTGAAAAATTATATCTAAATCCAAACTAAATTATAGGAATCAGGATACACATCGTACCCTTTTTCAAAAAAAATTTTTGGTGACACTAACAGTAAAAATAATTTATGTTGTATAATCATATTACATTATTAAGTTAATTCTGAATGCAAAAAGTCACTTTGACCAGCCATTATTTTACAATTTAAAAAAAATAAAAAAATTTGAAGTTTTTTCAAACTTATATAAAATGTTCCATTTTTAAAATTTTTTAGTCATCTCAAGTGATTTATTTTTCTTAGATTATTGCGAACAAAATCTAGAATGGATATTTAAAAATCTGTTTCCTTGTTGATTTTTAATAATTATATTTCTAGATAAACCTGGAAAAAACACAAAATTATTAAAATATTAAAGTTAGCATTTTTTTTAAAAAAGTAACTGGAGGTCTCAAACCTATATATATATATATATCCATTATAACTATTATAGATCATACGTTTGTGAGTACCAACAAAAAAATTTCAAGACTGTCTTGAACAGAAAAGAAGCCTTGGAGGATTAGAAACCACCTACATCCTCAAAATTAAAAGTCCGAGAAAAACGCATTTAAAGTTTGCAAAGGCATAAAAGAAAACTAATTATGAATGGAAAGCTCTAATTTTTTAATATGTTACTTTACAATTTATGTTTTATACCAAAACACTACTTCAATTAATTGTGACAGAAATTTTCTTTTTTCAAATTCAAAATATATTTTTGCATATTGATAGTATTTGTTACGACATCAGATTATTCGGCCTAATCTTAACAAAATATTTTCACATAAGTTTTGAGTGAGCGAATATTAACGTCCCACTGTTCAGCTACACGAGGGCTTTTGAGGACGGTCCGCGTAATTTTGAACCATGGTCAAGTGACGCGGACGACACCTGAGATGGCACCCCTTCTCCTAACTACAACACCACACCAACGGGAGGACGTTTGAGCTCTCGACAGACTTTACGTGCATCGCTTCCCAACACGTCGGGTCTTCAGTGGTACTGTGATTGAACTCATGACATGCTAGCCACGATTCGATGCCTAGACCACTCGGCTACCGCGGCCACCACATAAGTTTTGAAACACAAAGCACTTATGTACAACATAATAATGATATTAACTTAAGCTAAAAATCACCAGTTTTGCTCATAAAATTTTATTTTTATTTTTAAATTATGGAAGTTAAGCTATAGTTTTAAGTTGTTCCACAAGAACTCAAATACCATAATGTAGTACTACTATATGTTTACTATAATGTAGTTTGGCACATCATGGAAACATTCAGTTTTATCTACAATACTTGTAGTCAGAATTCTTGTATTCGGAAGTTTTATTGCAGTATCAGTGAAGAGCTGGTTTTTCAATATATCATTTTCAGGAGTATTCCTTATCTTCCAAATATTGTTTCCCATAGAAACCTGAGAACGTTTTGGCCATGATATTTTCTGAACAAGAAAAAATTCATGAAAAGGTTTGTAAGTAATGTAAGCTATTTTTTGAAACAAAAATCGGCCTTAAAATTAAGATAAATTAAGTAATCATGAGAACTCAAAAAACTCAAAACATATTTAATCAGAAATGATTTTAGTACCGAAAATTTAAATTAATAACCATTTCACACTGAAAGAAAGCTTGTGCTCAAAAATATTTCTAATTAATTCAATTTAAGAGGAGGAAAATGCTTTAAAATGAAACCGAAACCAAAACCGAAGCTCAGAAAACTTCAAATATCTTAAAAACTAATTTGTTAGCAGATCTGAAATTTGGTGGCCAGCTTTCCAATGATATGGGCCACAAAAAATGCAAAAAAAAATTCAAATTTGTAGGTTACTGTGTAGGTTTAAGAGATAAAATATTTTCTAATCTTACATTTCGATTTTCCAGTCTAACATTAAGACTTAGTTTTTACTTAATGCTGCGTTAGGAATTTCGGTTATCTTAATTGGTAACATATGTACTGAAGTTTTTTATTTATACATCGGAAATATGCCCTTTAGTTTAAACTCATACGTATAATCCTAGCATCTGTTTCTTCTAAGCTTTCCTAAACTTCTAATATGAATGCGTTTTATTTTAAAAGCTGTTAATATTCTAAGAACATCCTCAATGAAAGCAAATAAATTTATATTCATAACGTTTTGCCGATATAACACATAAATCCGTTACCTTGATGCGGACGTTTTTATGATTATGTGATGAATATTTATGGCATTTTCAGAAAGCGAAACTAATAGAAAAACTGATGAAATGCAACCTATTTTTGCTTATTTTTAATAGATTTTTCGGCACCTAGAATTAGCATTTTCCTTTCGATTCCTGTTCTGTAAATCATATGCCATGCGAAAGGAGAGTTAAAGAATTTGTAAATTTTCCTCAACGTAACTTAGTGAAAATGATAGGAATATTGATTTTTTGCTCCATATCTGTTTAATATACGTCTTACCATTTGAATTTTATCAACAAACCACAGAAATAGTGAGTAAAGTTTCTTTAAAATGCTAGAAAATGTATCGAAAAAAAATGGCATATTTTTTATTGAGTGACAGAAATATGTTTTTTCGACTGTACAGATGAAAAGTTATGTGAAAAAAATAAATTCTGGTCTTTAATGTATGTTGTTCAATGGTTTATTTCTGTAATATTGCATATGATAAAAAATTGAATTTGCATTCAACAAATTATTTTACTAGTGTCTACTAGATTTACAATGCAAAATATACATCGGTGGTTAGCAGAAGCAAATGAAAAAGTTATATTTAATAAAATGAACTGTTATTTAAGTTTCATGTGAGAACACTTGAGTATTAAAAATAAGCTGATTCTTTTTGCAATGATAACTTAAAAAATCAATGACATACAAATGTGTGTTTAACTTTATTTTTATTTTCTTCAAGATATAAAATGCATGCATTAATATATGCATGAAAGATAAATTGAACAGTTTTAATAAACATCCCAACACTAAGTCATTAGATGGAATGAAATGTGGTACACGCATTGTGTGCATTTGTTATAATAATCAATGAACTAACATAAATACTGAAAAGTTTCCATGAATGTTCAACATTTCCACACACACACAGTTTTCAAACTGGATAACTGATTTCTTCAAATCATATTTTAAAAATTTCCCTCCTTAAGAATGTATATGGAAACTTTTTTTCTTTCTCTGATTGTTAATCTATTGTTTTTGAAACAAGCGAAGATCACTAAAAATAAAGCCTTTTGAGAATATTTTGAATTTTAAAAAAAATCTAAATCAGGTTGATTCATCGATTCAAAATTATTTATACAATAACCCCTATTGACTATAAATAACTCATAGTCAATATATTGTTATAATAAATCATCAAAACTAAATAATCAATTCAAATATCACTTGCTAATGGTCTTAAGCGAGGAGCTCGTGGACCTTATTGTGGAATGTGGGGATACCGGAGGGCTGAACCTTATTAAAATGATTGAATTCTTTATTTAACTTTACTCTCAGAAAGGATTTACATTGTATTATAAAAATAATATAGTTGTATCGATTATAATTCAATAAATATGAGTTAAATAAAATAGTGGCAGTTTTATTCAATTTATTTATTATATTAATTTCATGTCATCTGTAGCTGCAAGTACATTTAATTTTAACCAGGGCTTCGAACCGGAACTGAACCGAAAACCGAAAACCGGAAGAAACCGTTATTTTGGTCGGAACGAAAACCGGAACTGAACCGAAAAAAATATCGGTTTATTTCGGTTCGATATATTTTTCAGTCATTTTGTTACTGTTACCAACTTATCAATATTTTCTAATTTAACGTCAACTTTATAATTATCATTACATGTATACTGCTTCTCGATTTCCTATTTTGATATTCACTAGTATTTTTCTGTTTCAGTTACGCATGAAACTACTTGTAGAAGACATATTTAATTCAGTTGATTAAACTAGAAGTATAGATGATTTTTTAAGAAAAATATCGAGTCATATTTTATTTTTCACATCTCAGCATGCGATCATCCACGGATGTTTGTATAGACTGTTTAGATCAGGGAGGAGTAAATAGACAGGAGAGGCCCTAAGTGACGTAGCATGAAGCATCTATCAAATCTTCTGCGCATCAAATGGGTGTTTGGTAATGGCGGCGATTCAAATGTTTCGTAATAGTAGTATTTCATTAGGCGATTTTTACGTCAATCATTGATGTCATCATCCATCACTCCGCCCCCAAATGAATCGGGCTGGCCAGGGCTTCGAACCGGAACTGAACCGAAAACCGGAAAAAACCGTTATTTTGGTCGGAACGAAAACCGGAACTGAACCGATATTAATTTTTTAGTTGAACCGGAACGAAAACCGGAACAAAAAAAATTACGGTTCGAAGCCCTGATTTTAACACTACTTTAAGGTCCTAACACTACCCTGAAATTGTAAATTTTGCCAAAAATTGTCAAATTTTTTAAGATTTTATTTTATATACCATCTTATCAGCTTTATAAAAGTACCAAGTTTATTATTTTCCGTCCACTAGAACAAAAACTTCAAGTGTTTTAGTAAAAGAAGATGCCGTTACTTTAAGCAAGATATACTTTAAAATGCGTTTTACTCGAAATGTGTTTTTTTTTTAAATGTTCAAATGGGGACAGCGATTGCTAAAAAGTTTTGAAAGTAATTAACTGAAATTTTTTGTGTATGTTTCGTATAATAGTAGAAGTGTTTTAACCTTCAGATTTATCAATCACTGTTTTATTACAAAATTTAGTCCCTTATGTGAAAATAATTACTATTTTTTTAAGCAATTTTACAAAAGAACTAAGATAAAGTGCTCTAGTTTTTGTATAAATTAAAATATGTCTTATCCTGAAGATCCTTTTAAAAATGAATAACATAGCAGCACATCAGAATTGAAAAATTGAAAATGTGTTCATTAACTTTTGATACAAAATTGACCCCGTTTATGCTATTTTTTGTAAATATTTACCTATTTTTTCCCATTTTAGTAATAATAATTTATTTTTCTCTTCTCAATTTTAGCAAATTTTTCTTAAAATGTACTAAACAAATCTAAAAACAAGAAAAAATCCCCATATCTCCATTTTTTTTAAAAAAGTTGTCGCAAGTATTGGGATACCTTAATAAAACAAACGTACTATATCACAATTTTCTACAGTTTCTTTTTAAATCAGAATGAAATTTCCTGTTGAATTTCTCATCATTGCTTGCAAGTTATGACATCCAAACAGATCTTCATTTAAAAAAAAACTTTGCGCACGAACGTATTTTGACTCAAATAGATAGAAAATTTTTCTCTCTATTTGGTTTTTAGACTGTCTTTGCGAGCCCCGGTCTTAAACAATTTTTAGAAGAGATCCTAATATGAGTAAAATCCTAAAATTAAAATGAAGGTATTTTCGAAAATATATTTTGAAACGAAGCTTTATTATCTTCCAAGTAAAGGCCAAAAGTAATTTAGAATTCTTTTGAGGACTAATGCATCACATTAGAACTCTTCTTAAAATGCTTTTAGTAACAGTTTATTTACTACCAGAACAAGTTTTATATTCCAGAAATGTACGAATAAAGATAATAGTAATTTCCTAATTGATGTAAAAATATTTTTAAGTTAAGTGGTAAACAAACCTTTGAAAGTGGTTTAGAAATCATTGTTGTTCAGTTAAACCTTATTAGCAAAAATATTTAAACCAAATAGAGTTACTAGATTAAATAAAATTTCAAAGAACTGAATTATCCTGATTCCCTTTCTAATTAAATCTAACAAGTCAGGAATTCCTGAGTATATATTGTTCGCTGTTTCAGCAAATAATAAACTTGATGGGAAACAATCTAACCAGATTTAATATAAATTCGCATGCAACAGAACAAATACAACTTTAAGGTAAATAACAAATATAATAAATTCTATAAGCATTTCAGATAATTATATAAATACCATCAGATTCAAATAAAAGTCTTTCTCGTTATTTTAACTACGCTATACTGCTAAAACAAACCTTACCCTTTGGCCTTAATTAAATAAATATTATTCACTTCAGTGTGCTAAGTAATACATTTAACTTTTTTTACTATCTGTGAATTCCACTTACTATAGAAAACTGCTTTATATTCTTATGATTGTTTGAACGAAAAGTTTATACATTATTTCATTATATATAATGGCATAAATATTGATGTAATTATTAGTAAATATTATTGAGTCTAACCTTGTGCATAACTTTGCTAATGCAGGATAATTTAAAGCCGTATAATGAAGTGTATTCAAACGTGTTTTGCAACCTGTATATTTACTTTATAAATTTCCATTTGCGGATTTCTTAAGAAAAATGAGAGAAACTTGATTTTATGAGAATGTAAATATTGATACTTTTAAATCTAAAATGGTTAAAGGAATTTTTTTTAAAAAAATTTGTTCTCAGTTGTGTTCATCATATTTGAAAGTAAGTGTACGTGAGGAAATTGGTTTTTAAATTAGTTCTGTAAACTTTAAAAGTAATTATTTATATCAAAGTCTATACTCAAGAGCCAAAACATTATGACCACCTGTCAATAACGAGTTGGCCCACCTTTGGCGCGCAACACAGCTTCTACCCGCCTTGGCATGGATGCCACAAGTCCTTGGTAGATGGCCGGATACAGATTGTACCAGATGTTTAAGCAACGATCACGCAAATCCGAGACATTGCGAATTGGTGGTCTTTGAACTCTGAGCTGCCGTCCCATGACATCCCAAATGTGTTCTATCGGATTGAGATCCGGTGAGTTAGGCGGCCAGAGCATTGATTGGATTTCAGCATCATGTTCCTGGAACCACTCCAACACAATTTTAGCCTTATGACACGCGGCGTTGTCCTGTAAGAACATTCCATTTCCAGCTGGAAAAACAGAAGCCATGTAAGGGTGAAACTGGTCCTCAATGATATTCAGATACCCTGTAGCATTCATGGTCTGTTCTACCACAACCACGGGTCCCTGAGACGCAAAAGAGACCGTCCCTCAAAGCATAATTCCACCACCACCGGCCTGTGTATGACCTACTGTACATTGAGGGAGCAACTGTTCGCCTGGAAGACGGCATATCCTGACACTGCCATCGGCGTGATGAATGACAAACCGTGATTCATCTGACAAGGCAACTCTTTCCCACTGATCCATGGACAAGTCGCGATGTTCCCGGGCCAATCGCAGGTGCAGTTGGCGATGACGCTTGGTCAGCAAAGGCACACAAGTTGGACGTATGCTGCGTAGCCCCATATCCAACAGTGTCCGCTGAACAGTATGCTCCGATACTATTCTACTTGGCCCTGCATTGTATTGGGCTGTCAGCTGAGCTAGTGTCTGGCTCCGGTTTTGCTTCACCATGCGAGACAGTTTCCGACGACCTTTTTCTTTGATAGCTCGTGGACGTCCAACACCATGTCGTCTACTGCTGGTTTCACCGTCATTTATCCACTTTGCATAAGTACTAACAACTGTAGATCGCGAACAACCCACGAGTCGTGCAGTTTCGGAAATACTGGTTCCGAGCCTTCGAGCCATTACAATCTGTCCTCTATCAAAGTTGCTTAGATCAGCAGTCTTTCCTATCACACACCGAAGTAAGTGAAAGAATGATTCTTCAGACTCTCCAGCAGCAGTTAAATACCACTTCCACCTGATCACGTGCCTTCCACGTCATCCAGGCGAGTTCATTGCAAAATGTAGGGGTGGTCATAATGTTTTGGCTCTTGACTGTATCTATGTAATGCAAAATAATTTTAACACTACATTAAATAAATTTATTTAAATGAATAAAATATAGCAGCTTTCTACATCTAACGGTCTAAAAGAAATTAACTAAACAATTGCAATTACGCATTGTGTACTTCCCAGTATTTACTTTAAATTCTTAACTGCGATTGCAATAAAAACAATAAATTCTTATCTGTTTAAAATAAAGCATTCACACATAAATAAATATTAAAGATAATCTACATAACACGCAATTTAAGGACGTAAATGAATATTTTTATTTAATACTTATTTTATGCATTTTCATTGATGTAACAATTTTTTTTATTTTTGATGAGGTTATTTTAATACTGAAGATAACTGAAGTGTTACGTATACATATCACCACTAATTTCTTTCGAAATGAAATTAATTTATGTTCAATGTTTACTACCACATTCAAGCATTAAATATGTCTTATTGTGATATTAAACCTCACTTTTGATTCACAAAAATACATTTTTGGGAAATGAGGAAGGTAAATTATTAATTTATTTTAAAATGCACTCCTCTGTTAAGTTCCGCACTATAGTGGTTGCATTTTACAGAAATTATCAACCAAGAAAGAAGTTTTTTTTCCCCTACCAAGTTAAACTCAGTGAAAAGTACTTTAACCATGTCACTCGTATCCTGTAATTTAAGTTGGTTGAGACACTTGACCTTTCAGTTTGTGAAATCGGTGTCTCACTTGCTATTCTAAATGTGATTATGCTTGTACCCATTTCAACATTTGAATCTTCGTATATTCTTCACATTGGATTCTCTTATCGAACTGCACTCTTGTATAGCTGTTGACAATTTACCAGTATTCTAATTTATCTAAAATTTCCCATCAACTAACTCTTTTCGAGAAGTTATTAGAATATCTGGTCTTCTAATAACTCACCTTTAGTGCGTGCATCATTATTTCCAATTACTTGGTCCGCAAGATTAGGAGCAACAATTAAGGATCTAGAGGACTGCAGCATTATTACAGCAGTGACATAAATTATGGGAACCATTATGGACTTGTTTATCGGTGTTACTTGGATCTCGAGCGTTTAGTCAACACAATTCCGTAGTGTTAACTTTGGCGCATTGAATTCTCAGTTCTATTATCAATACAAATTAAATCGTAGCCAAATATTTCTGTTTAAGATATCTGAGAAATCTTAACATAAGAAAACAGATAAACTGCATTTTGTTAGGCCAACCTTTGGAGTTATAAAATACATATTATGTAAAATACATTGTTATGTTAGTCCTTGGTAAAACACACTTACCAATGCAGACAGATGCCTCACAAGAGAGAAGTATATGTACGACTTTCAGAGGGAAACAACATCCCTAAGGACTTTTTGAGGTTAACAAGACCAATATTTTTGTATTTCTAATAAAAGTATGTTAAGAATATATTTTTTTTACTGTTATGGTTTTGCCACAATGGTTTGTTGAGTTTTGGTTCATTTGATAAAAATGTTGATCATGAAGAAAAAGAGAATTACAATACACATAAAAAAACTAAGCTAGAATGTATAAATGATAAGTAAGTAAAAAAACAAATAAAAACGAATATATATACTTGCTCATGTTTCTCAATATGATTCAGTAAAATTTAGCTAATAAAACATATTGTTATTCAAAAAGAATACTAATTTGAATTCCCTATTTCAAAAAAAAATTTATCTTCTAATAACTTCAATCTCAACAAACTCATTTTATTGATGAACTCATATATAAATTATTGAGAAAAATTAAATGACCTATTTACTTCCTGACCATTAAGCAGTTTTGAATAGCATTGCGTCCAATTTATTGGAAATCCACTCCTTTATACACTACAGATTATCCACTCATATCACCATTTATGGTAACCTATTATCCTAAATAAGTGCAATAATCGGATTGTGCACATTCAATGATTTCGGATTTTTAATGCATTCTTGTATGATTAATTAAACACCAATGCCTCATAACAAAGCCATGAATAGGGTTAATTGACAAAAGCATTAATGAACTAAATTCCCTGCCTCAACAATTCCCTCGCATTTCTTTGACTTGCCTTTCTTTGAGCAGAGATCAAGCCTTCGATAACAGTACCGTCGCAAGAATATTCATCATAATATGCACATTTGTGTGCTCATTTATAATTCATAATGGTAATCTATAAAGAGTGCATTCTCTTTCTAGAGTGGGCCTCTTTTGCATGATGAGAACTCGGGCCAACAACGTTACACGGATAATGAATATCTTGCTTTTCGTCGCCGACGGCATCTCTCACGAAAGTGCACCCTACACCAGAATCAATAGCATCGGTAGCTTGGTCGACCTGACCCAACTACTTAAAGCGAAGCTTTCGCACTACTACTGCCAATAACACTACGCAAATGGCAGCCTCTGAAATATTGATAGCATCGATTTTCTTGTAGCGTACATTGATAGTACATTTATTTGTTTAATGCGAGAGAGAGATAAGTAGAAGAAAAAACGTCACTCCAGTGGGATTATCAATCATAGCTACATTTTACGGCTATTTTTAGCGATATTAATTAATTATACTTGTCAAGGGGAGATTTTGATGCTGCAGTAATGACAGTAACCTTTCGATGAGCATTAACCTCCTAAGTGCCCTTTTTTCATGGCTTCCGCTATAATTTTTCTCGACAAGCTGTTATAAGTGTTGCGTACGAACACTTCTACTAGTTCAGGCAGATATTTCTAATTTTTGTGATTTGTGATGTAAATGCTGAAAGTTTCCCCCATCCGCTTCAAAGTTTTCTTTTTAAATTAACTTTCTTTCAATTTTTATAATGGTGGTAGTATTTTTCTTCTGGTTGAAGGGTTAATTATTATTAATTTTTCTTTCTAAGACACACATATTTCATTTCTAAATTTTCTTTTACGAAATTTTGAAGGATTTTCATGATGAAAATGAATATATTTATAGGAGCAATGGTAACGATTGCTAAAAATAAGTTTTTGCTGCATTTTATACACTTAGTATCAATTTTTCTTGAATGATTTTCATCCAAAATAATGCTTGTAGTTGTAAAAAAATGCTTTTTGTTAGACTAAATTTCTAGAATTTTTTCTTAAAGTAAACCATTTCTAAAAAATAATCATTATTCTGTTATCAATAACCAACACATCATCCATCCCCTTTTTCTCAAATAGTTATTATTAAAATTTTTTAATTTTCAAGCCAACTATTGGATATTCGTGATTCTTTTTTTTTTTTTTTTTGCTAGGAAGGTAATAATAATTTAAGTAATGACAAAAATATAGAAATTTTTTTCACATTTTAAACAAATATTCTTCCCTCTTATGTTTTGACAAGCCATCGTCAGCTTTTTGAGCTAATATGATTGGTCACTATATGGCGGATGACTGTAACAATATCATCACTTATTTTTACGTCTCTTTTTTACTTCCCCGTAGCATTTAAAAAGAACTTAAGGAGAAGAAAGAACTAACCAGCAACGCAAAGCAATATCAATAAATTGAAGTGTTATGCCTCCAATTTACCATAGTTGTCAACTCTTACTTCCAAATGTCACTTGATACACCTGCAAAAGAGGCTAAAAAGCCACTCACCTTATAAGGAACTTCACTAAAAGTAGTAGCTAAAATTTTAAAAAACTTTATCCATATTCCCTAATACGTTTTGTTACTCGTCATTTTTTAAACTTAATCTTCATAAAATGTACCCCAGTTTTTCTGCGGGCCTTCAAATATTTTCATGGAACACTAGTAGTCCACGGACCACCGTTTGGTAACCACTGTTCTAGGCAATATCGCTCTCAAATCTTTGATACTAATATATATATAATGCCCTAAACGTTTTCTTTAACTTTATAAGCACATTTTACAAAATAAAAGCATTTTTCATTTTCTTTAACAAACAACAATAAGCTTAAAGTAACAATAAGTTAAACAAGAACAATAAGTTTATTTTGGAACAGAACTACGTGACTCTCATAAAATTCCTAGAGCATATGCACCATTTTGTAAATTTGCATCCAATACTTTTTCATCAACTCCCGATTGGTGAAAATTTATTAGGCCTTTCAAAATGGGGACAAATCTCTAGGGTAAACTAAATCCAAACTTCAATGAATAGATGGAAGCCCATCCATTCCATTTGTAGATATTTCCTCTCGCTCTTCGAGTAAAGTGCAAAATATTTCCCCACGAGAACTTTCAAACTGGACAATGACTTATTAAAGGGCGATGGAGTACCTCAAAGTTTGTTTAATAGTAATAACGATCGTAATCTACTCTTCCCTTTTGTCTAATACTCTAGATCGGGGGTATCTTTAAGAGTAAAATAAGACCGCTCTCAATGTGTTAAAGAATTTTTAACGGCAAATTCGTTTTAAGCGAATGAAAGTTTATCAGTTATTTAGTCATATTTGCGTGAAAAATTACGGTCTTAAATTTTTAGAGAGAAAATTGCTGAATAATTCATCAATAAAGTATAAAGTATCTTTAAAAGCATATTTTGGAATATTTGGAAGCAATTCTCACTTTATGTTAGCAGTAACTTAGTTTCCTGTCAGCACTTAATCTTTAATACAGCTTTTGAGGTGTTTCTGCGCAACTTCCGAAGCACTAAATACTCAATTAAGTCAGCAATCCAATGAATCTGGATCCATAAACTCTTCCGCTGTTCTAAAACAAATTAATACTTGATTCATTTACGGTTATAGTGTACTTTTTTATTATGGCATTAAGTTAGTTAAGTTAACACTTGAACCCAACTGTCCGCGATAGCAGTGAATTTTTGACATAAAAAATAGATCAGTGTGAAGTGCATATTCGAATAAAGCTGTAAATTTAAAAAGCTTATAATGGTAAAAAATAGTATGCGAAATTGGCACAAAAGTTAACAGTAATCCTTACTGAGGCTTGAAAAATTTAGCCAAAACGTTTTATATATAAGGGTTTACTTCTTACTCCTGTATAATCATATGTAACAAAATATTAATAAGACTTTAAAAAATGATGAAAACAAGATAATGATCTGGAAATTAAGAAAAGATAAAAATTACAATAATAAACATTTTTCACTTTCAACAGTTATTTTGAACGTAAACACGAAATAAATATTTCATTCATGCTATTATTCATTCCTTCTTGCTACAGTTTTAAAGAATTTTTATACTAGTTTATTTAATGTTCGTTGAAAGAAGAAAAAATATCAAGGCATACATTCAGTACATTAATTCATTCTTTAACTTTTATAAGGGGTGATCAGAAAAAAAGCTTACAAGTTCAATAAAGAAATATTTATTAACAATAGACAGAAAATACAAAAAGGAATAAAGAGGCATACGGGTCCATCACATTTCGACGTAATCATCAAGTCTATTTAGGCCTTTATCAGAACACAGAACCAACTTGTTTAACCCGGCTTGGTAGAAATTAGGTCCCTGTTCTTTGAGCCAGGTCCAAGCGGATGTTTTCACAGCACTGTCTCAGAATATCGCAGCACATAGCTGCTCGCTACCACCATAGCTCAGTTCCAGCTCCGACGAGATTTCCCTCAGAGTTACCCGTTAATCACTTTGAATCATTTCTTCAATTCATGTCGTGAAGATTTCTATCGTTGAAGAACTTGGCCGGCCACTCCCTATCATATTGCGGTTTTCGACATCCTGTTTGCCTGATTTAAAAGAGTGACACCATTTTGCAACATGTTGTCTTCTCAATGCTTCTTCACCGTATACTTCCGCGATTCGACTGTGAATGTCAGATGTGGACACATTCTTTGCCCATAAAAATCGAATCATGGCTCGCTTTACCAAACAAGACCAATTTCCTAAGCACTTGCCATTTCAATCGTCCTGAATCGTCTAGGAACTTTCACTACCAACACTTAAACCAGCTGCATGACAAGAAACACCATTTGTCTCCTCTCTGGGGAAACAAAATTTTTCCACAATATGTAATTTTCAAATGCTGCGACTTTTCAATACTTTTTTTCTGATCATCCCTCGAGAAAGTTAAGGAATGCTTTAATGTATTGAATGTAAAGCCTTGATATTTTTCTTCTTTAGCATTTATGTTTTATTTTCATCAAAAATGAATTTGTACCTCTGAGTATTTTGCCTCCAATTTCTTCCATTGAGGATTCCATTTTAAATAACTCGAGTAATAGTTAAGTTGTTAATCGGATTCGACTTACGAGTTCTTTTTATTCTAATCTCTTTTTTAGTTCTCTCTCTGATTGCTTATTCATATTAGATGATACCCTAAATTTCAAATAAGGATTTCTCTCAACACATTAAACATAGTCCAATCAAGAGTAAACTCAAAAGGCTTTCATTAGATATAATATTACAAGCCATCCTAATGAACATTTCCTCATTTTTCCAATACATTTTCAAAAGGACTGAAATGAAGAAAAAAATTGTTTCTCTTACTATTTTACATCTCTAAGCTGCCTTTATGTATAATCAACTCAATTTACTCTCTATTTTAAGCAAAAAAAAATACTTAGAAAAGGATCCAAGTTGTAAATGTTATTTAAAACCTATTTTCAAAGGAAGTACTTTAAAGTAATCAGAGCCTTTTACGAGGGAAAAATTAATTTTTACAGTAAGTCGCTGTATGAACTACAACAAGTGTCAAGTCAAAGAGATGAAGCCATTAAATTAAAATAAGTTTGAGCAAAATATATTCGAATGTATTTAGAAAACACATGTTATCTGTACATGTACAAAAGTCCAAAAAAATTATCAAAAGTAATGACAGAAAGTTATAAGCAACTGAAAGGACTTGTACTGATAAAATTCACACTCAAGAAGTAACATAAACTGAATCACTATTGTTTAAATTATTAATAATAGTAGTAATAATAAATGGAGTACATACCCATACATTTACCCTTAAGAGTCTAAAATTACATTTTAAATACTAATATTAAACAGTTATAGTAAATAATCTTAATTTTGATGCTAGTAAAATTAATATTGGAGAAATGCTTTTTAAAAGGAATTATATATGTGAAAAACTTATTTAAAGTTAACCTTTTGTTTTTAATAATACTTAGAATGCTTCTCGTGGATGTCGGAAAACTAGTATAATTGTCGGTACTTATATAATCTGGGCAAAAGAACCCGGATGAATATATTAGAAATTTTTACTGCACCTAATTGTGTCAGAAAAAACAATCTTCAATCCAATTTGCTTAAATTACTTATGATTATTATAACATTTACACCAAGCATATCATGACTTTCTACTTTCCTTCATTTCAAAGTCCGGCAAATACAAAAAACCAAAAGTGGGTATTTTTTTCTGTTCTCACTTAGGGTTAAAAATTAAGCTTTCAAAAAAAGAGAGCATTACCTAGATAGCGTTTATTATACTTTATTTTTTTGGGTAATTTTCTCAATGCAATTATCAGTACCATCAGCTTTCGGCTATTATAAGGAATTAGAACTGGAATACAAAAAAAATACTTTTTTTTCTCGAATTACCTAAAAACTCTTCTCGTTTTTGAATTCCTTTTCTGTTCTTCATTAGCACTTTTTTTGTGAAGAATGTTTAAAAAGTTCATGAAAGTTTCAAAAATGAAAAAGCCGAGGCATTAAGCATTAATAGTTTAAACTTAATAATATATCACTTAAATTGGTAAAATCTAAAAATATTTTACATTACATACATAAAATTATGAATTATTTAAATAACTTCAATTAATTTATAATTTTTCTTTTCATAATGAAGCATCGTTGGATTTACTGTTTCTTAACTTAGCTCTTCGAAGCAACATCAAGTTTATTGGAAACGAACTTCTCTCTCTAAAGTTTTAATTATGGTCAAGCGACAAGAATGACCCCCACTATTCTAGCTTCCATAATACGCCAACATAACTGATACCCCACTAAGAAATATATTCAGAAAACAGAAGTAAGAAACTGTTTATTTGAATAGAAATAATTTATATTTATTAATTATAATGAATATTAATATGATTAATTTTCCATAAATAAATAAGCAAATAAACAAGAATAAACTTTAAAAAATACTATACTTTGTCTAAATTTTAGGTTTAAATTCTAATATTCTAGGGTTTATTATTTTCTCCAGTTAGAACTTATCAACATTATTGATGATGATGATGATGTCGTATCCATGACGGGACCAAATCAGATGGTACCATAAGCCTAGATAACTGTTCTGGCAATTTGTTCAATAGTATCCACACAGAGGTTTGTTGACGAAAACAGGACCCCTATTTCTTGTAGAGTAGTTAGAATAGCTGGACAGTCAAAAATATGAGCAAGCTAGCTCTGTGTATAAACAATTATCACAATTCCTATAAGATTTTCGACCATCCCTATCAAACTCCATTCCTCTGTGATGAGCTGTTCTTAACCTAGCAATAGTCTTTGTTATCAGGCGGTCTCCAATTACAGTATAGTGCCCCATTATTATTATTATTATTATTATTATTATTATTATTATTATTATTATTATTATTATTATTATTATTATTATTATTATTATTATTATTATTATTATTATTATTATTATTATTATTATTATTATTATTAAATAGAAACTCAACATTATTATTAAACAGAAATAATAAAATTGCTAGTTGAATAAAAGAAATCAATATAATTAGCATTTTATGCAGCTTTTTTTTAAAATATATTTCTTGAAAACAAATTTATAGTTAACAATACCAACAGGTATTCTAAGAAAATATACGAGAAATGTTTCTGCTCACATAAATTACGTACGCTCACGTAAAAACACGCCGTATTTATCATCCGTTAGAAGAAGAAAAGCACATCATGAAAATGTAATTTAAAATTCTTTTTCCGTTCATATTCTTATATACAGTTCAGATTTCTTTTCACATATTTCTTAAGTAATCTGCTGCTCATTTCTTTTGGTCATTACTACGCCATAAAAGTATGTATGTAGAAAAGTATGTTCTGAAGAAGGCAGATGTTTTATTCTTCTCCCTGCCCCCTACTTTTTTTTTTCTTACTGGATTATTTTTCCTTTTCATAAATGGGAACACATATGAGGTTTCAATTTTACCTCTAAATAATAAAACGAGACGTTCCTATCCATCTTTATGTTTCTGGTTCTTTGCCATCATCATCATCATCACCCTCAAAAATGTCTACCATTGCAATATCTGGTAAAATTTTTGAAATAAGACTTTCTGTCAAGGAAAATGGTAAAAACTTATCCAAATTTACGAAAAAATAAACGAATTTTGCTCCTAAAATTGTTTTTTAAACGGGCTAAAATGTTTTTGATTTATGGCAATTTTGGAGTTACATTTTGAATATTAATCTGTTTTATATATTTAAAGTTAAACATTACGATATTTTGAAAATTATTTTGGGAGCTCTGACTTTTTGAACGAATCTGTTTCTCTAATGTATGTACTGATTTTTAACTGAAAAGAAATTAATTTCAGAACAGAACATGATGTAAATAAAACATCTTTTCCCCCTTGTTGACTCTCGAGGAGGCAACTTCATTTTTTTATTAGTCACATTACTGCATGAAAGGATTTTAAAAACAGAGTTTCATTAAAATGCAGTAGTTATTACTCCGCAGTACAGTTACGAGTATTTAAGGGAATTATGATTCAAACCGGCACCCCGACTAAAAACCCCCCAAAGACAAGGGTCGGCAAGTCGCATGCTGCTCTTTGCATAAAAGTTTGTAGCTCTTCAATCTTCCACCTCTATGAATTATTAAAAAAATTATTATATCTTCTAAGAAAATTGTCTCCCTCTGTCTCTTTTTTTTTTTTTTTTTTTTTTTTTTACCATTTAGTGAAAAAATTACCTATATTTCCAAAACATTTAAATATTTGATGGGCTTGAGATAGTTATTTAAGATTGTTATTCTTCTGTTCTATAAATTATTTTCTATTAACAAAGCTTACTGAGAATCATTGAAAATACTACAATTATTTCGCCATGCCACCATGGGAAGACATAGCTTGAAGTGATTTCCAGGAGCGTTTGCTCAGTTTCATAAATGAGAGAGAGCACTTCTGAATTTGGACATAATGTATACTTAAACCCCAACTGAAGTTACAAAAACATATTCCGTATTTTATGACGTTTTAAAGGTAATAAATTAAGTACTGAAACGACTTTTGTATGCAAAAATAACCAAAATCAGTTTTAATTATTAATGTAAACATAAAATTTTAGGATAAAGCACTTATGGTATTATTTGTACAGATTTTTTTTCACGAAACTTGAAATTTAAAAATTCACATCATTTATGAAATTTTCATAATGGTTGTTCTTGCTTTGAGCAACAGAAATAAAAAATATCTTCCATTGCTCTCAGTTTTTGAAGAAATGTAAAATATTACTTTGGATAATATTATAATATTATACACAAGTATAAAAAAAAATATTGAATATAGAACACGAGAGTCCCCCCCCCTTCCAGCGCACAAGCATATGTAAATAATTAATTTAAGCTCTTTGATGGCTAGGTGCTCTTTTTATAGGCTATTTGATAGTTTAATTATCTTGTTTCACTTACGAATTGGCTCTTCTATCTCAAAGGTTTGTCGACCCCTGTCCTAAGACAAAGCTTGGCCCAATGACCACCCGGCTCTACATTGTTTATTCGTTATATTCGTCACATGTTATTTTTATCATCTTTATTCAATTTACGTGTAGGATTTTATGTTGCTAAAGATAAGAATTAAATAATGTAATGCTTTGAAAAATCCATTCTTTTTAATTTTTTCAAAATAAATATTTTGAAAGAGTCCCTTTACATCTGAAGAATGTGAATAAGATAGGAAATACATCTAAGGAATATTTATGCCTTCAGCATCTTTGATTTTAAATATGTCATTTTCCATGGTCTTCTAGCACGCAATAGAGCAGCTCGTGATGAATAGTACATCAGAGTTAAAGGATTTTGTCTAATTTGAAATTCATTGATTCTGCTGTGCTATTCTGCGTGTTCTACTGTCTCGTGATACAACAGTTAATCATCACAACCCTCACCGACTAAGTTGTTTGTGAATTGAATAGTTAACTGGGAGGGGGGGGAGTTGAAGGAAGAGTTATATTAACGTCACACTCTATAGAAACCCGGGCTGAACGGACCTCGTAATTTTGAACCTTGGTGAAGGGACGAGGACAACACTTGAGCTGGCACTTCCTTCTCCTAAATACCATACCACACCAACGGTAGGGCATTTAACCTTGACAGATTTAATCGAGCTCAATGTGTATCGGTCCAATGTTTAATAGTATTTACAAGATGTTGAAAATACTAATCTCCTTCTCTACACTTTATCAGCTGGCTGGGTGGCGTAGTTGGTTAGCCTCCGGTCTTGAAAGTCCAAGTTTGCGGGTTCAACCCCGGACCAAGTCGTAGATTTTCATGATGCAAAAATTCGACACCGTTCGTGTTGTATGATTATGCAGCACATAAAAGATCCCATGAATGCCCGTTTGGCTTGGAGGCTCGGCAAAATAAAATTCCTTGTGCGGTTTCGCAACGTCAGAGCTCACGTTGCTCCCTTTAGGGGCAACTGGACTTCAAAATTACGTTGTGGCAACTGGTATCCCGGTGATACTAACTTCCAGGGAATGTACTAGGTCTGCCAATCACCAATCCCCAGCAACATTTAAAAAGGGGGAAAAGACACTTTACCGCCGCCCCCCCCATTGTATACATTGGTAAATCCGTTAAAAGCGAGGATTGAGAGTGAGCTAGAGTTATACTAATATTTCACTATAAAACAACATGAGGGCTATTGGCGACGGACCTCGTGATTGTGAATCTCGGTCATAAAAGCGAGGAAAACAAGAATAAAAATATAATCATTGCTGAAAAGAAGTCAAAAATATTTCAATTAATCTTTTAAACAACGATCATTTTTGTACATTTGCTGTTTTTTCTTATATATATTTTTAAAAATAGTTTTAATGTATAAGAGATAGAAAAATTATGAAAACCTTAATGAGTCTCAAATAAATAATAACTTCCTCCGTCGGTTAGCCTTTCTGCACTTCTAAAGAATATTCTCTAAAAAACTGTATTGCATATAATTATTTTCATTTAAAAAGATAAGTTTTCTGGTATGTTTTTATACGCAATTAATATTTTTTTACTACAATCTCATTTTAATAATATATTACTCTCTTACTAAACATATATTCATGGTTTGTTTTATCTTCCGCCACTCAAAAAAAAACTGCAAAAAAATATAAGTTATATATAAGAGTTTTTCTCGAAAGATATAATCAAAATAACATATGAAAAAGTAACGTGTGTTACTTAACAAAAGCATTTATAATTTATTCAAAAAATAAAACAGATAAAAATTTACTTAAAAAATCTGAATTCTTTTCGAAAGGGATATCACATTTCTTATTATCGAGTTGACAGCTTTTTTTCTCCCTTTTTAATCATTTGAAGTACAAAAAAATGATGAAAAGAATTTTCTTTCAAACTTTGTTCTCTGCTTTCCCCTTTTTTTATCTATATAACCAACGTATTCGGTAAATATTAGAAAAAAAGTTTCTCTATCTGAGATTTAAATATGCTCTTTTCACTTCAATTCAAATTCTAATAATTAAAACAATTCTCCATACGTCATTTCTCAAAAAAAAAAAAAAAAACTGCGAAAATAAAGTTAAAAAAATTTTTAATAGAATAAAAACGCAAAAAAAAAAAACTTGAGAAAAGTTTAAAATAGATATACATGATTAAATAATTGTACATAAAATATGTTCAAATAGTGAAAGTTATTATAAAGTACTTTGATTTTTGTTTTTGTCTTAGATATATGAGTTTATATTATGGTTACACCTTTACACAAAAATTTGCTTATATGTCTGATTAATTGGAACTCAATAATGATAAACTAAATAGTCAGGGTTGATTCGTTGTGGGTTCCAGGTTGTTTTCTTAGTGCTCGAAATTAACAATAATCTAATCGACATTTCATTTTAAGGCATTATTTGTAACTATTTGTTAAGATTTGTAGTAGTTAACAAAAATATTGTTATAATATTTTCCTTTCAGTTTTTAAACTTAAGCTGCGGTTACATTGCTTTTCATAAAAGTACACAAATGACTTTTTTTCAAAGTACAACTGTGACGGGGTCTATTCGTGGGTCTTCTACAAATCCTCTTGGGGAAACTATTCTATAACTGTGATTTTAGTTCAAAAACCGCTTTCCTTAGAGCTGAATTGATTTTATGCTAATGTAAATGCTATTTAAACCCTGTCATTGGGTGTATTAGATTAATTGTGTAATCGTGAAAGGTTAATAGATGAAGGTTATTTGTGACCAGGAAGTCGTGTGTAGTAAAGTTAATATTTATCTTTGCAACCACTCAGAGCAGTGGAAGGAATCTAAAAGTTTATTTGTACTAAGCTGTTACAGAGTACAAGGAGGAGTTGTCCAGTGAACCACAAGTAACTCATGAGAAAAGTCATTTTGAATAATTTTATGAGTTATATTAAGAGTTTAGAGTAAGATTACTCCCAAAGTTAATGAATAAGTAGAAAATTGCTCATAAAGTGTTACATCTAAAATAAAAGTATTTATTTTTAAAACCATATCTGCTTCTTCCCCGAACTCTCTTACACCTGCAACCCCCTGGTGGCAACATAACTTCTTTACTAGAATGAATTTTAAAAAATGATTATGCCATGCTTTGTAACAACAGTAAGATAAAAATTCAGTTTTGTATGTGGGGAAATTTTTATACATGTGCGTTGGAAAATAGAAAATACACACACAAAAATTTACACTTGTTAATTAATTACACTCTAAAGCAATAAATTGCTTGAAATATAAAACTAAAATTTGAGTAGCGAAATAATTATTTTTTCACATCGATCAGCTACTTTGAAGCTCAAAATCTTCGGAATTTCCTTTTGTTATGCACAAAAGATAACTTCAATATATTTGAAATCTATTCTGAGTACAGAACGTGCCTTTCTTTTTTTTTTATTTACCTTACATGATATACATCGAATATTGGTTTGGAAGAAATATTGAAATATTTTTTGTTGTAAGGGGAACGAGAAGATATGTTCAGATCATTACATCCAGATATTGCTTTTTCCTGTAATCATGATCTTATTACTCGGTGTTGTTATGAAAATGTCTCTTCCTCTGCTATTTTCTAAATTTCATCTTGCTGTTAGAGAAAAATAAAAAGATATTTAAATTCTTCTGAACAATATTTGTAAATAAGGTGTTTAATATAATTGGAGACAGAATGGTTAAATGAAATATATAATGCGTTTTATATTTATTACTTTTTATATTTGCAATTATGCTGCGTTGTGCAAGGCAATTGCAGAAATATATCCATTAAATAAGTCATGAAACAATACATATTAAAAATAATGATATAAATCACTTATTAATTCATTAAACTATTAGTTCCTCACTTTCAATTTGATTGTGACTTAGTCATTCAAATATTTTTTTTCTTTCAAATGTGCTGCATTTTGTCAGTTTAGCCTATGCAGAAACGGCAAGTACCCAACAGCAAGTTCCAATTTGGCGGCACCATGTATTAGCGGTTCTTCACTACCAAAATTTGATGCTTGGATTTATTCAAGCTCTCATTTGAAGTTGAATACTGCAGTGATTTAATTTTGCCGAGAGTACCATAGCCAAATTGCTACTCAAGAGATCTTTTTCATGCCACTTAATCATATGTATGCATGTCTGTGACTTTTTGCATCCAGATACTCTAACGACTCCAGCCAGGATTGAATCCGCACCTTGGGATTACGAAGCGGACAAGCTACCTCTAAGTCATTGAACCGACAATTTATCAAAATATAACATGATATTATTTGATTAAACCATTCCCAAAAGGGATTTTTTTGGGGGAGGGGGGTTGAAAACAAGATATATTACCTTTCTCCTCAAGTTTCTGAATAAAAGCCACAATACCTTTGTTAGTACACTTCTTTCATACGCCGTAATGAGTGTTTAAAATCAATAGAATTTAATATGGTGTATTACATAATACATTAAATAAAGACTAATTTTTGCAAGATGATAATCATATGTACACATTTACAGTTATAAATTACTTATATTATAAATTATAGATAAGATATTTAAATTTTACTATCAGTAATTAATAAAATATTAAGTAAAATTCGCTCAGTAAAAACTACTCACACTACAGTGAATTTTAGATACCATTAAATATTTTCTGTAAATGTTATTTTATTTTTAATTAAATCATTTGTTATATTTTTATTACTTTTCTCAAACGTAATTACTTTTATTTGATTGGGTCAATTAGCCTTTCTTTCTCACAGTTATAATCCCCAATTTAATATTTGGCTTACTCATTTCCGTTTTCAGTAATACTTTCGGTCCTAATTGAAATGTAGCCTCAACACATGTCGATATTTCCAATGTGCGAGTTGTTAGAAATGTAATTTTTGTCTGTCTTTTTATTTCCAAAAGTAATTTACTGACGCAATTTAGAAGATTAGCTTTTCTACAAAATTAAGACAATTAAGGTGACATCTTTTAAGGTGAATACGGCACTTAAAAGGCCAGAGTCTCTCATTTTTGTTCAATCTTCAGTAGTTTTTTCATGGATGGTTTTTATTTTACAAAATCATTTTTTTTTTTACATATTTTACAAAACTTAGGAAAATATTCACAAAATCTGGATCTATTTTAAAATATTCTGCAGATTTTAGATGTATTAGAATTTGTCTTCTCTGTTTAAAGCCCAAACAGTATTTCAACTCATTTAATATAACTTTTTAATTCTTTATATATGAAATAAATAATTTGGTACACATAGGTTTCTGCATGAATCATTATTTGAGAGGAAGAAATCTTTAATTCTGGAATTTAATTTTTGCTTGAGAAACTTGGAATAAATTGTCAGACCAATTACAAATTAATTCTTATTTTTTATTATACAATATGCAATATCAAAGTAAATCTTTGAAACTTAATTGCAAAATTCAATCACAAAGTGAATTTTAATGCAAACTCGTCTAAAAATATCTTTATTCTGATACTTGAAAAATTGTCCCGTCACCTTAGCCACCTTATAAATTTGTTCAATCTTTTATATTTTTTGTCGTATTCTTATTAAAAGATATTTATTTCTAATTTATAGTTGCACATTGACATAGAATTACTCATGCAATTGAGTATTTGCTAATCAAGTTTTGCTGTTTTACTTTTAAAAAATATTTTTTTTTAACAGAAAGGAAATTATTCGTGATAAACATTGAATAAAATTAACAGAACGAAAAAAGGCATCCATGAAATTGAACATTATAATAGTATAGGTGAAACTCGTGTTAATACTTTTTTTTAATACATCAAACGCAGAACATGATATTTTAATATTTTGAGTAATAAAAAAGCCTTCATGTCTGTCATCCTTTGCCTGTCATTTTAAACATTTTTCATCTTTTCTTGCCTTTATTTCTTATGTCACCTAAATAGATACTCTGTACTACACACTTCTTGACATAGAATCTCTTATAAATATTTAACTTAAAGGAGAATTTTTAAAAAGTAAAACATCTCTAAATATCAAACTACGTTTTTAGGAAATTTGTAATTTTTTTTTTGAAAAAGATCATAGTACATTTTTAGCATTTCCTCTTATGAGAGCCCTTTAAAAGCATCTTTTTATTATCATTTTCATCACTCATCATTACCTTTATCAATGCTCCATCTCTACTTTTCAGGACGTTTTTACTTAGTGCCGCGCTCCGTAAAATATTCAATGATTACAATGCTTCATTTCCATCGAGAATCTTTGATAAAATATTTATTGTAGAATGCACAGTTTTTTTTCCATAAAATTGTATTTAGATGAAATACTTTTAGCTTAATTTTTTTTTCTTTTATGTAAGGTTAAATTTTTCTTTTGAAATATCTGCGGATTCTTAGAGATTCATGTTTAAGCCAATAGTCATTTTACCTACTTCATACTTTTAATTTAACGATAAAACTTAAAGAATAGGTTTTTTCGACTATCGACTTAGTTTACTAGCTTTCAAAATAATTTGCAAAAATAATTTAATGTAATTAATATTTGAATGTATTTATTTACTTTTTTTTGAAACTTTAAATTTAATTTAACTCATTTTAGGTGAACTAAGAGTAATAAACACTATTTCCTGCTCATGTATTAACTCTTTTAAATAGCTTGTAAATTTTAGTTTAAATTTAAATAATAAAAATTATTGCTCTTAAAGCAGAAAAAAAGAAATTTATAGAAACAGTACTCAAAATCTATTTAAGTTTTTATTTATTAATTTTTTTTTGAAGGATGTATATCACAGTAAGGAAAAGATAAATTTGTACTTCTTCAATGTCTTTTTTTTTCGTATTCCATATATATACATTTTTAAATTTTTTAAAAATTATTGAAAACGTGTGGCATTATTTTCATAATAATTATTCATAGAAGCTCTTTTGAGTTTTTACTTTTATAAAGTATAACAATTTGTCCCTGTTGATTAAAAACTGATTAAAGTTATTATTTTAAAAATGTATTGTATCTATAATTATTTGTTATGATAAGCCTAAATGATTTTATATTACAATGTTAAGATAATAGAACTCTAAAAAATTGTTTACACTATGTATAATATGGATTTCTGAGATTTTTAATTTCCTGAAGGTAACGTAAGCTAACGTTTCTTTTTTTTTTTTTTTTTTTTTGCGTGAAAGAAAGAATATGTTTACATTAAGTAACTTATCAGTACTTTTTTAAATTACATTTCTTTACTTATAAGAAGGGATTTAAAACTTCGTATCTACATTCATTTTTCGGAAGTAAACATCCTGGAATAAAAGAAGTTCTTCTCCTGTGTTATTTATTCCTTCAATATTCAAAAGCGTAGTGAAACCGTGCATAATTAATACATACCTCCTCGGTTGAAATATTTATTTCCTTTTTCTAATATGCACAAGACTCCACTTGTAATCCTCTCGAGTGTTTTTAAAATAGATAATTTTTCTGCTTCTGGGTATTTTGCTGCTCAAATGAAAATTAATAAAAACCCTTGCTCTTTTTATTTCTCTGCGAATTTTCCCTGACGTGCACTTTACAAGATTTGCGACGAAAAACAATTGCAAAGCAATCGATGCGATCTTTGTGGATTTAGTAATTATTACATTAGATTGCGGTAACAGCCTCGAGCTTCTTTAGGCAAGAGTTGCTAATAGGATTACATGTTTTAGAAGCTTGCTAGAATGTTTGTAACGTACAGAGAGAACGCCTTTGAAAAGAATTCCGTTAGAAAAAAAAGTTTCTAATTTGTTTTCCATCTTATTAATGAAAGTATTTAATGATTTGCTATGTCCTTTGCTAAATCACACAAGTTCTTTTTAAAAATTGTCCTTGTTCGATTATTTTATGGTTAGAGAGAAATCAGATAAAAAAATAATGACTTAATACCACATATATTTAATTATTTTTCTGTAGAAGCCCATGTTTTTTTGTTAAGTCATTTTTTTTTCAAAATTAATATGAGTACAGAATCTGTAATTGCCGCTGCTGATATTACACAGAAAATCATAAAATTGAATGAGCCGTAATGTCTTATTCAATTAGCGTAACGGCTTGGACATTTTTTTTATAAACTACAAGTTTTGGATAAAAAATTGAATTTTTTATACAGAAATAGCAAATGAGGAAGATAAAGAAAATATTTAGCTATTTATGCCGATCATGTACATTAGTAATTTTTAGACTATTCAACAACAGTAAAAACTTTTTTTTAAGTATTATATATATTTCTGAAAAGTAATTAAAAAGTAGAAATTTCTGTTAACTTTATAAAAGTAAAAGAATCCCAAAGTTATATAAATGTGTTACGTATTTTAAAAAAACACTGGAGGAGGCTCTTAGAGTATTATTTAATACTATTCATTGATGGAAATTTGAAAAAAAATTATATATTATTTTATTTTGAAACTTAGTCAGTTCATAAAATTTAAGTGGTTTTCGAGTCAAATTTTTGAAGCAATTCAACTTCTCTCCTTTACATACCCTTCCTAATTACTTAAATAAAGTCGTTTAATGAGATAATTTTGTCACCAAACGAAATGAATCGTATTATTTGCTTGAGGCCATTAAATTTGCTAAAATAACTGGAATAGCGTGTAATTATTCGTTATCAGAATACTAATTCATTCAATAATACTAATACTTCCGATTTTTAAATGTTTGCCCTTTGCATTTACCAACATTTTTAATTTTTGTCTTTGCAATTTGGATGAATTAGGGAGCATTCATTTAATTTAAATGAATCAATTTAATAAATTTCAAAGATTTTAATACTAGAAGCCAAAAATGATTCAAAGAAATCAAACGCTTGGACTAACTCTTAGAAATAAAGCAAATAATGTGCATAATCAAGTTCATTTATCTCTATTCATACACTCATCATTGCAGCATTTAAGTATAAAAATGGATATATTTTTCTATTTTTGTGTGCATGTTACTTGTTGAAATTTCTGCATTCGACATCTTATCGGTCTCAAATAAATTCTACACAATCAGATATACTAGTGATTTTATTGGTAAAATAAATAATCATAGATTAAATCCTCATGGTGAATGACGATGAAACGTATTACAGTTTTCTCAATAGAACTCAACATAAAATATTTTAGTTTTATATTTTGAAAGTACAAAAGCTATTTAAAATAAAATTTAACTGTGAAATCTTTTAAAAAATGTATAAATAACTATTGATTTCCTTGATATTGTTGTTCGTGTTTATTGACTGAAATAAATACAGCTCAATGAAAAAAATCATGGATACAAAACTCTTTTTATGATTTTGTACATTTAATTATTTTTCTGCCTTATATATATAGATATATCAAAAGTCAATTGACCAAAATGGAAAATTATTATATTTTCTAGAGCTTTCACTGATTTAGGACAGTGAAATAGGGTTAAGCTTGCTTTATAGGATCCAACCTTCCCCTACAGCAGAAAATTTCGACATAATAGTGCAATAAAAAGGGAAGAAAAAACTCAGAAAGAGAAATGAATATATATATATATCAATAATTCTGCATCTAAGTTTCTCACTAACATATGTATAACGTTATATAAGTATGTAAAATGTTTTTCAACACCTATACTCTCATTTTGAAAATGTCAGTTGAACTATTTCAATAAAATATAACACCAAAAATTAGACCAAAATTCAGTAAAGCTTATAAAATGACTAATTAATACATTAAAACTTAGCACTTTTATTTATAAAATATAAGACTAATATCAAATATTAAAATATAATCCAAAGTATTACATTTTATAAATGTTACAAAAATCAAACGTTTCTACGTTCTCTTTTCACAATGCACAAGGCACCCGGGTTTTGCTTCAAAAAACATTTTGGTTTTTTCATTTGTATATTTATAATCTACATCAACATGTTATAAATTGAATAGGAAAACAATTCGTGCATTTCGGTTTAAAAAAATAGCATATAAAACAATATTTCTACTTATTTGGTTGAAGAGTTTTAGACAAATTTCTTTGTTATTTTTTGTAAAAACGTGAATCCTTTCGGTAAAATAAATTAGAAAAAATATGATAAAAAGTGCATGAATTAAATTAGGAAACCTTATGCAGTGGCTATTTCAAAAAGTGCAATAAATACATTTGCATGCTTCTTTAAAAAAAAAATCAGTCAAAATTTAACATTCGATACAAATTTTTAGTAATAACCTCAGTTTATAAAAGTTTATTAAATTAAGCCGTAAAACTACTTATTCGAGAATGAACATCTACCTGTTAGTTATTCAGTGTGACTTTATGAATTAATATAAAAACTTGTTCAGTTACATGGCTTCCAACTTTTGCATTTTGGTATGAAAAATACAAGTTTGGCAAGTGAAGACTTGCAAAAGCTGTTATGAGAAAGCCTGTATTATTAAACATGTTTTTGATATGTAGCTCTATAGGAAAAGGCAGTTACTAAACAGAACAAAATCACATGCGTCAAAGAAATTTTTGAATCTACCTTCTCCTTCCCTCTTTCAATGGCATGTTCAGTACTTCACTCAATAAATACAGGCTTCAAAATGGATTTAAAATTATCCCACAATTTTATATGAAAAAAAAATAGTTCATACATTTCTCTTCATACGTTTCAATAAGGACAGGTAAGTATATTTCTTAAAAAATCTAGCCCTGTTTATAAAATGAATCTGGAAAACGTCTTTTATAAGACTTCATAAATTAAACTTGGAAGCCTTACTAAAAGCTTTTCAAAAGAGGAATAAATAGTAAGAGAAAGCAAACTTTATATAAAAAGAAGTCAGTACGGTGTTCAACCCATGAATCAAGCTTTTGAAAGAAACCTTTTCTTTAAAAGATGAAATAATAAAAAACGAACTATTCGAGGAAATTGCCTATATGAAGATAAATACATTATAAACATAAAAGTAGAGATAATCTCTTACACAGAGTTTTCCCTATCAATGTCACCTCACTGGAAAAGAAAAACTTAACCCTTAAATACATATTGTTGTCAATTGTCTACACATTCCAGTTCCACTTAATTTTATTCAAAACCTGAGTGTGTGCATTTCCAATTACACGTTAATAACCATAAATGATAAATCAAGTGGGAACATTACTTTAGGCGTGTAAGTTATATACTTTGTTTTTGATATTTGAATGTGATGGTGATAAAGTTCAGGGCATTACATGGAGAGATATTTTCTATTTTCGAGTTCTCAATGAAAAAGTGATTTATCTAATAGAAAAAAATTACTTCTCATCTTTTGTCAGGTAAGCTATCAATGTTTGAAGTTGCATTTGAACATTTTATTGGATATATGCCATATTTTTTGGGAAATACTGCATGTTGCGAAATATCTACATATGCAACTTTTTTGAAATAAATACTCAATATTATTATCTGGACTTTTGATTTATTTTTTATGTAACCTATGACTAAGTTCCTATAAAAAAACACTTTTTAAAACTCAAAACAAAAAACCATATATTTAAGAGAGCTAAGGACTCTTCATTTGCAAATTTTTCAATTTTTTGAAAACAAAAATATATGTTAGAGTCTCAATAGTTTTGAGCATTTTGATACCAAAATTTTGTTGATACTGTGAACACTTCTGAAGTTATTGAGAAAAAACTAGTGAAACTTAACCAAAACTCCTATCTCTCTCTCTCTCTCTTTCTCTCTCTCTCTCTTTCTTATATTTAACTTCATTTTTCTCAAAACAAAAAATTTTAGCTTGCGCAAAGAATTTCTAAGAAACTATTTATATCAATTTGAAATTTCATACACATTTTCAAAATAAGGCTCTTCATAACTTTGCAACAATTTTCAAAAAAAATTTTAATAAAATTTTTTTATTTAAATTTTAATTTATATTTTTTTCTTAAAATTTTAAAATTTTCGTTATAATTGTATTTAAAAAATATTTTTTTTCTCTAAATTTTTTAAAAGTTAGTATAACTTCAAAAAAGTAAACATTTTTATACAAAGTAAAATTAATTTTGTAAATTTTGATCAATTTTGTACTTCAGAATTCTGCGCCGTGTTAAATACTGATTTTTTCATATTTTTGAAAAATGGTCCAATTTATATTTCTTTATGACTTTTTTTAATTTTTTCTCCAATTCTCTAAAAATTTGAGAAATAATGAAAATATGTATGATTATCACGAGGTAAAAATTTCAAATGATTGCTTTGTTTTATTTATAAGTTGCATTGGTTTAAAGAAGGATGCTTTTTCGAGTGCACGGATATCTATTAAGAGTTCTGAGACCCCTTAAGGGTTAAAAGATATATTATTTTCATAAGCTTTGATAAAATTGTGTCCCTTTTAGAAATAGCAGAGCTAATTTATTAATTATGATTTAATTTTTATAACCCTATGCATTATGAAGAATATTGGACTAATTAAATCATAATTATACTTAAATTGCATGTCAGGCATCATAAGATGAAATATTATATGCTCTTTTTAATATATGTGTTATGCTCTCTTTACTGAAGCAGTCAAAATAGATTAGGCGATAATGTTCATTATATGAAGAGGGATAATGTTAAGCTCTGGGCCACTGTCTCCACTCAAGTAGACAAAGAGAAGATTATTGGAGTGCTCAGACTTGGCTCTTGTAAGAGTTGTAGATAATGTTCTCAAAGCGGAGGAAGGATAGTTCTTAGCTCTAGGGCTGTTTCTCCACCTTAGCACACAAAAAGGGGATAATTGATGTATTCTGCACTACTTGTGTGTACATTGTGTAGCTGAATAAACAAAGACCATTTACCCACTGATGGTAAATTCTGTCTATTATATAACACTACATATAAATCGATAAATTCAGTCAACAACAGGGAGGAAATTAGATTTACTAAATAGTTTACCCAAACGAGAAATAATTATATTAATATCCCATATTAATATAATTATTTCTCGTTTGGTAAATTCGTTTTAGTAATTTCTAGCTCGTTTTAATTATTTCTCGTTTGGTTTGATTCGTAAGGGGTCACAATACGATTCAATTGACAAAAATCGGTCAAAAATTCAAGTAAATTTTTTTTAGTCTGAATTGTTCCTTATAAGATTTACTATAATCTCAAAATTTGAAAGCTGTAAGTTATAAAAATCCAGAGTTGTGATAATTTTCATTCTCGTTTTGATTTACATCCCAATGGCAAATAAAAACTTGAAACTGATTTCGCTCAAAAAGAAAATTATCTGATTTATCTTCTTTTAAAATCCTAAGGATTTTTTCCCTATTGCGCTAAATGCTTTCATATTTTTTCTTCTTATTGCTGTTAGCACGTGTAACAAAAGGTATTGTATATTTTTAATCAAAAAGTAATACTTATGTTTTAACAAACAGCTGATTTTGGAATTATTACTGTTTTATTAAAATTTTCAATAATCATTCCTAAAAAAGTATTTTAAAAATAGCAATCCCGTTAGCAGAAAACCCATACCAACTTTGGTTATGCATAGTTTCACGTAATTGTAAATTAAGTTTCATGGTGTACGTCAATTATTGTAGGAGAAGTAGCACTTAAAATCTTTTCAAAAATGTTTAATTTTTTCTTTAACCCATTTAGTACTCGCGTTGCGAAAATGCAACATTAAATTGCAAATTTTTTTAACATTTGTTTTCTATATTTTTCAATTAAACTGCAATTTTAATTTCATTTATCATTTTATCAATTGTTGATTATAAATTATTTGTATTACCAATTAGCAAGATTTTCACACCTAGCTCAAAATATTTCATTTAGAAAAAAATTATTTAAAAAAAACAGCACTTTAAATGTGTTATTTATGCTAAAATAAGTTTAAAAATTCAGTTCGAAGCAATTCTGAATGTGCAAACTTCGGACGGTCCTTATAATGGGTTACAAAATTAAAGGGTTAGCTTTTTTTGTAGTATTTTGAGCACAATTTTTTTTATATAATACATACACATAGGTTACAAGTAAAAAAATTGTAAAAACCTTTAAATTAAAAAAAAATTATATAAACCATACCATGTCCCACTGAAAAAACTCTTACTAAATAAAAAATAATATTTTATAACATTATTATGATTAAAGATACTTTTGTAACTTTTTTGAAACCCTTTTACTAGTATCAATACTTTAAGGTGTACGACTACTTGTAATAACTTTTTTTTAAAAACAAATGGAGATATGGGGATTTTTTTGTGGTTTTTAAATTTGTTTAGTACATTTTTATGAAAAATATGCTAAAATTAAGAAGAGAAAAAGAAATTATTCTTACTAAAATGGAAAAAACTAGTAAAAATTCACAAAAACAATATAAAAAGGGCTCCTTCTGTACCTAAAGTTTATGAACAAATTTTCAACTTTTCAATTTTGATGTGTTGCTATGTTATTCATTTTTGAAACAACCTTCTGGATAAGAGACATTTTAATTCTTACAAGAACTAGAGCACTTTTAATCTTAGTTATTACATAAAATTGCTTAAAAGAACAGTGATTATACTCACATAAGAGACTGTAAATTTTGTAATAAAACAGTGATTGATAAATCGGAAGGTTAAAACACTTCGACTATTATACAGAACATACACAAAAACTTTCAGTTAGTTATTTTCAAAAATTTTCAGCGATTGCTGCCTCCGTTTGAGCATCTTAAGAAAAACACATTTCGAGTAAAACGCTTTTTAATGTATGACATCTGACTTAAAGTAATGGCATCTGCTTTTACTAAAACACTAGTAATTTTTGTTCTAGTGAACAGAAAATAATAAATTTAGCATTTTTATAAAGCTAATAAGATGGACTATAAAATAAAATTATAAAAACAACTGTCCATTTTTGGCAAAATTCACAATTTTAGGGTAGTCGGATACCTTAAGAATAAAATTGGACTACCTTTAGTTATTCAACGCAAACCTCACTGTAGTTTCTTTAACTAAGTTCAACAGAGAAAATAAAAATTTTACTATTGCTTATTTGTGTTGCTTGAATTTAAAATAAGACCTAAGAAATAAAAAAAAAATTAACAGAATTCTACACGCAATCATTATCAGTTACGTACTCCATCCCCACTAACATAAATATTTTAATCATATAAAACTAAAATAAAAACCCGAAAACTTTTTATTTCATTCAACAGAACATTGAAGACCCGTATGTAAATGTATTCAGATTTCCCGACAAAACTACATATCTTTGATTTTGAAATTTTAATTTGCATTTCTAAGAACCTCTCCTTCAGAGATCGATGATTCTCTTCTTATGCTTTGGGGATCACTTTAGATGCTTCATTTAATTTTCTGATTGGAGTGAAAGCTTCCAGGCATTCATACATCCGCAATATGGCTCTTCCTGTTCATCGTTTACTTTCATTTTTCTAAAACTTCCACATTTTCTACAATTGTGATTCCGGAAACCATTTTGCTTTTACCAAATTGGCTCGGAATACCATTTTATTTATTATGTGCACAATTTATATTTCTCGCAAGTTAAATACGGATATTTGATTTGTTTTTTTGAAAACAGAAGCTAACTTTAAAAATGATTGATTCTTTCTTCTTCAAAGTTGGCTAATTATCTAATGTTGTAGCTTTTATTTTTCTTTCTTGTCACAGTTTTAAAAGAGATTATTTATGTTGGAAGCATGAAACGATGAATTCTCGGGATTTTTCTGTTCTGCATCACCATTATTTACTTAAATGAATAAATTACTTTACAAAGAAAGTATTCCTTATAATTTGAAGAAACATTGAGAAAGAAAAACAATTATTTAATTACGAAGAAAGCCCGGGACATTTATTATCAATCGGTTAAATATTAAGAGCATATGCCTTTCACAAATGTTCCAGTAATCAATTTAGGAATGGTTCTTTGCATTTCGAAAGACAATGTGCTACTTTCTTTTTAATAAGCATTTCAGATTTAAACAAAAATTCCTCCATTAATTACAGAATGCTAAAATGTAGAATTGAATTAAATTTTATCGCATAAGGTGGAATTACATTTGTAATAGAAATGCATTTCTTTCTCTCTCTCTCTCTCTCTCTCTATGTTTGTAAGTGAAACATTAATTTTACTGCACAGACAATTATAATAAGTGTCTGTATAACATCAAAATGATAGCATTATATAAAAAAGTATAAGTATTAGATAAAGTAGCTTTTTAATTTCAATACGAAAAAAATGTATAGCCTAACTGCAATGAATTTTAACGGTATGAGCGTGAAAATATATTACATATAAATATTTATAATGTTTGGTATTACAAGTACTTTTTCATTTGCTTTAAAAACACGTATACACCAGAGAAAAATATAAACAATGTCCACACTCAAATTATTTATACAGTTTTAAAAATTCATCACGAAAATAGCAATGTACAGTGATTAAAGTGTATAAATCATTATATAACAAATATATTGAAGAATATAATAGTAATGAAGAGTATAAGAATAAAATATAATAGAAAATAATTTAAAAATTAAGAGCTTTCCATTTCTTTACTAATTACATTAATTTCAATAACAAACATCATTAAATTATCATTAAAGTTTGTATTAGTTTACGTTATTTTTATTTAAGGATTTATTGATTTTGTGATCTTTAAGAAGTGAAGTTGATAAAAATGACATATATAAATGCTCAAGAAAAAAGCAAGTTCACTGTGGTTTACTGAAACTAAATTTGATATTATAGTATGAAGAAATTATCGAACTATATACTGAAAACTTGAAAGTGAACTGAAAATAATTACTGTCTAGACGCCCCAGCACAGCTAATGAGATTAGTATAAGACTTAGTTAAACTTCAAAAAATCAATATTATCTGATATTACGTAAACTTACGGACTTGTTGTCTTATATTGATAATATTTGGAAATAAAAAGAGTTCCCAGACACCATGCACATTTAAAAAGCAAAATAAAAGTTACCATTGGATTGGATTTATGTCTGAAGACACACTTTGTCTGAAGGAGCAAAACTTTTCAATGAACAGCGACATAGTTCTTTAAATACGAAATTCTTTGAGATTTTACTCATAATTCATGAAACATTAGGATTTAAGATATTAATATGTAAATCAAACAGATTTTTTTTACCAATGGAGTAAATATGTATTCCTAAAGTATCCTATAAAATATACAAATAGATAAAATATACATTGTTAAAATGTATTCCAGATTAATTAAGATAACAATTATATAATAGGATTTTTATAAAAAAAGACCTATAGATAAGGATCATAGCATATTTATAAAAGTCACCCATGTTTTTCAATCGTCTTAATATATTTTAGTTTTTTTATTACATGTAAATGAAGAATACGCGCGTTTTATAACCTGGATGAAAAGGCGCATTTTTAGTAACATACAAAATACAAGCTTATATTTTGTTAATAAAAATAATTAAAGGAGAAGTTATTAAAAGCTTATGTATTTTAAAGGTTTCTATTTAAGTTTAAATATTTTGATTAAGTATATTTATTGAATGTGGAAATTTTTTAAAACACATGAATATAAATCTATTTAACCATCTAGAGGAATTATTCAATACAAAATAAAATACCAATAATCAATACGCGTCTCCAATTTAATTTGTGGCTTGCTCTCAAGAAAGCTTACCACACAACAGTTTCAACTGATAACCTTAACGCGTATGAATAACATCAAACTTCAAAAGAGGTTCTGAGGCTGTTTGAATTTTTAACGAAGAACTAGAAAATATTATACTTCTTTAACTTGAATAAACACGAGCGATTATTAAATGCCTAATTATCATACGTGGTTTGCTTAACATTTTGCATCTCGCGTTTATAATGAGCATACTGACGCTTCTAGTCTCCGCTTAGTCATTAGTAAACGTTAATTTTCTTTATCTGAATTTTGAAACATGACTATCTAAAATTAGATTAATGCAATCAAGAGAAGAGGCTTTTGTGCATTTGATGGAGTTTTAAGTTGCAGAGATAATTATATTAGTTGGCAGATTGTTAAAAAGATTTATAATAAGAAAATGTTTTAAACAAATCCTTTGAAATGAGTGCAAGAACAAGTGTAATCCTTAATTAGAAAGATATAACCAAGATTTTTTATAAGGACTTAAATAAAATCTTTCAACACAGTATTTACTCCAATATTATACTTAACACATTTTTTGTATAGTTTTATCACTTAAGACACATTAACAAAGTTTCATTTCACAAGAAATAAAGGATTATAGTATATATATGTACAGTCGACTCTCGTTAATTCAAACTTTCGATAATACAAAAACCTCTCGCTAATACTACGAAGTATATACTCAGTCCCAAGAAAAACTCTTGATATTTCGAACTAAAACAAAACGATTTGGTACACTCAATATTTCGAAGTAAAATCCGTGGTTAGCCAGACTATACAAGACGCAATAAATTGGAGTTATCTCTCGACAATTCGAACACTTACTATCTGGAGTCCGGGGTAGCAAACAGGTTGGAGCTAACATGTTTTCTGTTGTATTGTATCTGAGTGTCTCCCCTGTAGCGTAGCCCCTTTGATGAACATCTATCTGCTGTTTAACATCTATCTGATGAACATCTATCTGCTAACATCTTTGTGTTTCCTGGTTCCTCAGGTGAAAAGACAATGTTATGGCTTTCCTTCTTCAGGAAGACAGTTCTAGCCGCACCTGTTGTCATCCGTCCATATCTTTCGTTTAACACGTGGCCTTGCTATACATGTGTTCAGAAAGGATGGTCCGCTATTATGAAGAAGAGATACATAGGATTGTGTTTATTGCGTCGGACTGGCATAACGATTTTTGACTGATCTGCGTGACTTATATCATGTGGCACCAAATAGGGTAAGAGCCTGATTGGCCCCTGCTTTGAAGAAACAATGGTGTTGGGGACAGTGTTTGAGGGAACCGGGTAACAAATGATTTTATTACTAATGAAACATGGAAGAGATTTGGTGGTGCGTGAAAGAGTCCTGTTCGAGAATTACTACATAAATATATTCTTTTGATACACGACTTTTAACTTCTGTATAATATTTATACTGTATAATATGTACTTTTAAAGTAATTTTATACATATATACAATTATTTTATTACAAAGTTTAAAATTTAAATGTGTTAGAAAAAATTCGGGAACTTTTCCTCTTGCCCTTATTATAATTTGAACTCTTGATGATTCGAAATTTTTCATTGGTCCCTTCAACTTCGTATTATCTAGAGTCGACTGTATATAGTATATCACCGATAGTTATTATAAGTAATTCGAATAAAAGGACTTGAAATAAAATTTAAAATACATATCACGAATAATTAAGGTAACTATTTTTGAATAAGTGTAAATTTGTTACTAATACACCCAACTCATTTTCTACACTGTCTTTTTTTACATGATTTTGAAATCACACCGTTCACTAATATATTATTTTACACGAATAGTTTGTTTTAGCATGAATCCCCCCCCCCTCCTAAATTTTTTTTTCTGGAGTTACCCGAATTTTATAATTACTTTTTCCTTTATTATATTGTGCTTTAACTTGAATACAGCATTTTGTTCTTAAGAATAATTGCATTTTGTGTTAAAGTGTTCAGTTCGTAGTATACTATAAAAAAATTTCATAAAAAGTCCTAAAAGCTGATGTTTAAATTAAAGTTATGTTTAATTGGATGGTGGAATTTCCACTATAATTCGAGTTGATGATGATGCTTTTTATTAATGGCCGAATAAAGAATGAAATTCTTTATTTGAATTAGGACCAACAGCTGTGCTAGACAAATCAGAGACATCTACTGATAAAAGCATATTTAATCCAGTGATAAACGTGCACTCGTGTTATTAAGTAGCGATGAATTGTTGTTAGTATTTTTTTTTCTATCTGAATTTTTATATGCTGTATGTACTAATAGACCAAATTCTGACTTCTCTAATTTTTTTTTCTTTGCAATATAAATGAATTGTTTTGGTTTATAATTATGTAACATGGATTTCACTATTACTTTTTTTGCATAGTTTTGGGGAAATAGAGTTTTTTCTTCTTACACGATTTTTGAAACTTCAGGAACAGATCCCTAAATTTACCGTTCGTCCCATGTAAAAAGAGTTGGATGCAAATACAAGAATTTAATCTCATTCTTGTTAGTCAAATTGTTCACATGTTTTTTTCTTCTTTTGATTAAATTTTCAGAAATCATTTTTTATATTTATTACATTATAGATGTTTTTGCTAAATGAATCATACAATCGCAAATATTCTCATTTAATGATATACCTTAGATGAATACTAATATTCATCATCAATCTCAGTTATTGTGTTAACACCATAATTTCTTCACCCTTTTCTGCATCTTAATTACTAACATATTAATAAGTTTAGTTAGAAATAAACTACAACGAACAATGTATACAAAATTTTTAAGTCTTTACTTTAAAACGATACTGATGTATCAAATTCTATAATTCTTATACATAAGGGGAAATTTTAATTAAATAACTATTGAGAACATTAATGGATGTAAGACTCAAAATTAAAACTTCACACACGCACATCCACGGAAATAATATTACACTTTCAAACAAATGGAACATATTGTTCTTAAAATATTAACTATATTGGTAGGAATTCTGAAAGATTTAATATATAATGATGGGTAGTACTTACTTTGGAAGAAAATTGTATTTACATCTGAGTTACATGACTAGAATGAGAGTCAATTTATTTGGCAACATTAAGTCGGAACAATATTCTCTAAGGCAGAAATGGGGAAGTGCAAGATATCTCTAAGGCTTTGATAATAATGAACTGTGTTTGGAAGAGCACCATTACATTATGTCTTGACTACTAAGAACACCCCAATTTATATATATATATATATATATAGTTTAATTTATGCAATCTAATCTAAACGTGTGCTCGTGCTATTGAAAAGTTATTATTTAGAAATTATTAATCATAAATACTAGATAAGAACTAAATTATTTCTTAAATGTAATTTAAAATGCTAGGTTTTAATACATGCATTGAAATAACCCTCGCAATTATAAAATTTACTGAAGTTTCATAAACCTTAAAATATGCAACGTTCTCTTGCTATTTGATATAATTTTAATGACGGTTTGTAAGAGAATAAATAAATTCTCTGGGACAGGTAAACATTTATATAAAATTGGTATTAAATGTTAATTGCATAGAAATTAAAATCGTGATACATGTAATTAAAATATGATCAAAAAAATTATAGCCTGCACATGTTTAAATTGATGAACTTTTTATTAGCATCAATATAATAGAAGACGGACTTCTTAAGTTTTAACAACGGTTAACGGACAGATGCAAAATCTTAATGTTTATATACCTTTGAAATGCCAAAAAATTAATAATAACTTTTGGTAAAACATTCCAAAATTTAAAACAGAATAGATTATTTTTATGATACATCAATATATAACATTTTTAAATTATTTTAACTATTGCTGTTTATTCATAGCGATTTAATTATGGAACTTAACTACAGTCAAATTACTTACTTTTTTTAAAGTTAACTATTTTTTACTGCTTTTAATAAACTCAATACAAAGAATTTATGCTTCTCTCTTAGGTACACTTTACATTCAATTGAATGGAATCTAGAAAACTGGAAAATGTATTTTTTCAAATAAATAAGAAAAAATGGTGATGAATTTCGAAGCATATATCCCATAAGGGACAAAATGAGAATATGAAAACTTATGCAGCGTTTGAACAGTAAAACGTCAGTATAAAAGCAAAGAACTCAGACTTAGGCCAAACGTGACCAGAACTCAAATTGCAAGGAATCATTTTAAACCGTTTGGAAGCTCAATTTTTCAAAAGTTAAAAGGAGGGAAAAAAACTTTCTCTCTCTCCTTCCTTTTTTTCTCTTCCTTCCTTTTAACTCCTCAATACCAAGAGGGAGGAACTTAAAAGTAGTGGGAGCGACGGTCAGTAATCGTTCACTATTCTTATCTATTCTGAACAACGCCTTTTGAATTCACGAATAAGAATAAAGTTATATTTTTTAATCTTTAGGGCTTGAAAACAATGGCCCCAAAATATTCTCATTTCACACAATGGTTGATTGTGAAAGACGCCGTGAAAATCTATTTTCTTTGTAAAGTAAGTGCTAACGATAAAACCTGGTCTTAGAGAATTTTCTATATTTTTTTCTCTTCCTTTTGCAGCTTATTTAAGGATTTTTTTCAGCAACGATTATTTTTAATTTTATTGACAAACAAGTAAATTGCATTCATCGTGGGTAATTTTCTGCATTTTGCTCCCGTGATGGGGAGATAAAAAAAGGAGGAAAAATTTAATTATGTTTAATTTGTTTTTTATGCAAAGAGATTAAATTTTTTTATACTCTAAAGGATACTACATACAAAATTTTAAAGCAAAAGACTACTTTTAAGAATTCTAAATAAGTATTTTACAATTTTCAAAGTGTGTAAGCATAATTCCTTAAGCTGTACACAGAATTTTCACACTATATATTAATTACTAACACAAAAATTATTATGTAATATTTTTAACAGTTAAAAATGAAATATCCCATTCAGGGGATGATTTTATATTTATGTATTGGAAGAATAATCGTATAACCTTTATTGTAGTTGATCTTTCATAAAATTGTCTAATGATTTCCTGAATCCAACATATTATGAAATTACTTGACACATTTTACAATTAAAATAGTGTTAGTACATCACTATATGAGGACTTCAGGTTTAATTTCTGAATGAACAAAAAGCTATTTATTTCCTTTCATTATATAATGTTTTAAATTTTAGATAAATAATATCTATGTATTTACAGAAATGAGGAGTTCAACAAACAATCTCCCTTCCGATTTGAAAAAAAAATTCTAGAAAAATTATATACATATATATAAACTATATCTGTCTCAATTAAACTGATTTTAAAATTAAATAATTAAATATGCTAGCAGTAATACATATTACAATATTACATTAGCTCAGTAAATAAAATTAAATTAAACTCTCACTATTTTGTTTAAATTTATTGATTTTGGTACCTTTTCTGATATGCAATAATTTTTAAAAGGTGCGACCCTCGGGTATTTTCCACTTCCACAATGTGGCCCAGGAGCCAAAACAATTGAGTACCCTTGCTATAGGGTGTTATAATTTTTTATGCTGTTGGCAGAGACACCCTAAGATGCTTAAATAGCATTTCGTATGTAAAACGAGGTGCGTAGGCCATTTTGCGTCCTAACTTGTTGCGAATGCGGACGGGATATCACACTTTGTCTCAGCAAGTAGAATGGTATATGCTCCTTTGTCCATGAACGGGTTAAGCAGAATATTGTCAATAGAATTATACTTCATGATTAAGGTATCCGACTACCCTAAAATTGTGAATTTTGCAAAAAGTTGACAAATTTTTTTTATGATTTTATCTTATAGGTCGTCTTATTAGCTTTATAAAAATATAAAGTTTATTATTTTCTGTTCCCTTGAACAAAAACCACAAGTGCTTTAGTAAAAGCAGGTGCCATTACTTTAAGCAAAATACCATCATTTAAAATGCGTTTTACTCGAAGTCTTTCTTTTTTTTAAAATGCTCAAATGGGGCCAGTGATTACTCAAAAAGTTTTGAAAATAATTAACTGAAATTTTTGGTGTACGTTCTGTATAATAGTAGAAGTGTTTTAACCTTCAGATTTATCAATCCCTGTTTTATTACAAAATTTACAGTCCTTTATGTGAATATAATCCCTGTTATTTTAAGCAATTTTATATAATAACTAAAATAAGGTGCTCTAGTTTTTGTAAAAGTAAAAATATCTCTTATCCTAAAGGTCATTTCAAAAATGAATAACATAGCAACCACATCAGGTTTTAAAATGGAAAATTTGTTCTTAAGCTTTTGGTACAGATTGAGCCCCGTTTATGTTATTTTTTTTGTAAGTTTTAAAGAATTTTTTCATATTTTAGTAATAATAATTTAGTTTTCTCTTCTTAATTTTAGCATATTTTTCTTAAAATGTACTAAACAATTCTAATACCCGCAAAAAAACCCATATCTCCTTTTTTTAAAAAAAAAATGTTGTTGCAAATAGTCGAATACCTTAAAAGTCAGATGGATGTATTTATATAGAATGGCAGACGAAACTAATGCAATATAAAATAGCTCATTGTAATATTCAATATTTCAAATAACTGTTTCTAAATAAATTTTGTATAAGCAAATAATTGTTTTTTTTTTCATTATCTGGATCAGTGGTTCTTAACCCCAATGCCACGGCACGTTTGTGTACCACCAAATGCTTGAAGTGTGATACCAAAGTATTGTAAAATTATTAATTCTACTTTGCGAAAAAAAATAAAAGTCCGGAACCGAATCATTCAGCAGTTTTGTAGAAATAAACTATTTATGAAGATGTTATTGAGACATGAGTTGTTACACTAGAGAAGAGAGAGTTTATTTTACTTCCCAAATTTAGATATAAAAAAATTTGTATGGGTTTGTCATCCATTTGTGATAACGGATACATCTGTATATGAATGTACTATGAATAAAGAGGAATATTTAATTTCGCTCTGGTAATAATCGAGATTTAATTTCAAAACATTTGGAAGAGTCAATTAAATCCTATTAGATTTAAATTAAAGGTGATTATACCATAACAGCCAAAAAAGCTTTAAAAATACATTGCAATTTTCTACATCTTATTTGTGTGAATTCGGATTTTCAGCATTAACAAATATAAAAATGCAAAAAATATTGAAGCTTTTAAATGTAAATGATGAAATGAGAGTGGTGTTATCATTTTCACAACCAATTATAAGCGAAATTATCAAAGTTCATCAAACTCAAATTTCCTTTAAATGTATTCTTATAATTAATTTGCAATTAATTACTCAATAAACATTTTGTTGCTTTGTTGTACATATTATTTTCCTTGACTTTGAAAATTACTACCATATCTTATTTTACATAGTGCATTATAGATAAGTAAAATTCTTTTAAACTTAATTTATCGTTAATGAGCTGAGAAATTTTGAAATTGTCAAAGTGTACCGCAACAAAAAAAGATTGAGAAGCACTGATCTAGAGTTCTATTTGCAAGTATCTGTATGAAAGAGTCTTGAAAATAAAAATTGTGAACGAAGATTATAAGTAAATAAAATTTATATGCAAAAATAATTTAAAAGATAAACCTTAACCAGTCAGATTAAAATCACAAACTTTTAACAATCATTAACAAAGCATTACTCAACTTCGTTGGTTCAAACACTGACTAATCACTCACTAAAAAGAAGTAATAATTATTAGGAGATAATATTTCAAAGGTTTTAAAATTTAATATAATATCTTTAGAAGCACAAATTAGTTTTTCTATAATGTTAATAGGGTGCTTCCCAATTTTTACTAAGTATTGAACTGTATAATACTAAATTATTCTTATTTTTATTATAAAAACTGAAATTTATGTGCACTGAAATGAAGAATGGAAAATTAAAATTGAAATCAAACTGAAAATCTTATAAAATCCCCCAAAAAGTTTTTCTCATCTATTTTGAATTCAAATATAGATGGAATTCAAAACAGGTAAAGAAATAAAAATCAAAATTGTTATAATAATATCCAAATGCTAAAAATTCAATCTACTCTTAGAAACAAATTTGTCTGCATAGCATCGGATTTTCGCTATAATACTAAACAAACATTCATCTGTATAATAAAAAAAAACAATTAATATTTTTTTCAAGAAATTAATGCAGCTGACTTTGAAAAGAAGAAAAGATTCATCATGAAAAAGTTTTGAATTCAATACTTATAAAATATAATATGAAATTTGCATTTTTACTGAATCTTTCGCATTATATTTTCAAAGGACATAAAACGTACAAAATTTTATTTCTAAGAAAGAAATTATATATAGATAACATCACGAGCACCAAATTGACTATTGCCATAAATTTATTCAAGTACTAATTGAATTTATGTAAAGAAATCAAAAGTTGGTTTGAACCTGCTTATAATTCCAAGGAAAAAAATTGGAAAGAGTCTTTAAAATATTCCTACTTACAAAAATGTTATTACTTTTGTAAAAATAGGAAATATTTTAGTTTTTACGAATACCAAAAAGTCGATTATCAAACATTTAATTGCTTGTGTTCATAGTGGATAACAAGCAAATAACAGTTTCTGATAAAAATCAATAAATATCAAAATTAACTACTAAACTCAGCTATTTAAATTAAATAGTTAAATATTAATTCTCATATTAATGCATTAATTGTTTAAAAAATTCACAATTTGTCAGGATTTAATAACCATAATTCATTTCTTATTAACAATTCAAATTTTGAAAATTCATATTTTCTTTAAATAGTCAAAAACATAATGAAATTTCTTTTATTCAACGCAGTATTATGTACTATAACATAGTAAAGATTTTGTAATAAATAGTATAAAGTAAGTACATAGATAAAATTTCACATTCGCTGAAACAAAATTACTTAAAATTGCATTTAACAGAATACAGAAAACTTCAAATAATTCTTCTTTACAATCTAACCAATTTTATATAGGTATTTTTGTGAGGTTAGGCTGATTATAACATAAAATCATATCAGTATGCGTCATATGAAATAGAATCTCTCAAAACAGATTTTACAAAGGAATTTCGTAATTTAATGAAAAACATGAAACAGTTTCTCCCGAGAGTTTATTATTCGAAGCACAAAACACTTTTCTTATTGAAAACTTGTTAAAAACTAAGTTTTTTTTCGTAAAAGAAAAACTGTCTCGAATTCATGTTCCAATTTTAAAAACTCCTGTCTTAGCTCGTTATTTCTTTTACTCAGATATGTTTCATTACGAGTTTCATCAGTTAGATATAATGGCACATGATGTCACGTGCAATTCATACATGAATCACGTTCGGAGGTTGCCAATAAAAGATAGACGTGATAAGATGAAGCATATTGAAGACTTCTTACTTTTTCTACGTTGAGAATAGTTTCACGAATGGGTTATGTGCAAGAAAAAAAACTCTGCTCGGGGTTGTCCGAATAACCCAATTTTCACACTTTGCTTCTTATTATCGACGTCGAGCATCCTATGTTATATAATAAAGTTTTATAGCTGTGCATCTTTGTTAGAAGATAAATTATATAAGGCCAAAAGCGTTGTGTAGTCTAAAACGTCAATATTTTATACGCGTTACGACTGTATTATATATATAATGAATTTCCAAAGTAAAGAAAAATGTTTGAATTGATCTAGATCTGTAATATATTTTATTCAATTCTTCTATTAACTCTCTCTCTCTCTCTCTATATATATATATATATAGAGAGAGAGAGAGAGAATTTCTCTACAAGACAGAGATGAATAAACATTAATCAAAACTGAAAAAAGTGAAAGTGCAAGATAACATACAATAGATTTTAAAAAAGGATCTATATGAAAAATTAAAATAATAGAGTTAAATATAAAATATATATATATATAAGTATGGATGCTTTGTGCAGTGTTAAAAACATTGATGACTTAAGACAGCTTATATATAAAATAATTTATATAAAAGTGATGTTGAACATATTTTGTGGTCAGCCAACCTTCTCCCTTTCTGTTAATAATACTGAGCAAAAACCTATTGATAATAATGTATAGAACATCTTAATCCATCATGAGAAAAAGGTAAATTACCTAAAAATTGCATTCAAAAATGCAGAGCCCTCGATTTAGATTTTCCATCCATTATTTTCAATATGTTTTTGCTCAGTATTATAAACAGAAAGGGGGAAGGTTGGCTGGCTACAAAGCATGTTTAACCCCACTTTTATATATATTATTTAATATATAAGCTCTCCCCTAAGTCAGAAATGTTTATAATATTGTAGCATCCATACTTTTATATTTTTTTACCTTTAACTCTATTAATTTAATGTTTCATATATCCATTTTAAAATCTATTGTCTGGTATCTTACAATTTCAATTTTTTTTTCAGTTTTGATAAATGTTTATTCATCTCTATCTTGTAGAGAAATTTTGACTATATATTCTCACATATTATGTGGCTGCATAGCGCCTATATATGTTAGAACTATGATAAATGGAATTCAGGTCCTTTATAGATCCTGCTATTATGTAGCATATATATTTATATATATATTTATATATATATTTATCTTGTTCAAATTTTCAATCGTTAACACTAGAAAGACTGAAACTTACTTATATATATATATATCTACCTGTATATATACCTTTATTGCCAAAAAGCAGTCAAAAGGACTGCATTGTGAAAGAATAACTAATGTGTAAAGAAATTTGCTTAAAATTATAATTTTTAATATTTTTATATTATTTACAGTCCTATAACAAGTTATTAGCAAATATTAACAATAAAAGAATTTACTTCACTTGGAAAAAATACATGTGCTACAAAATTCTAAGAAATTGTGTCATTATATACGTAATCGTTTTTCTAAGTGAAATTAAAAAGCAGTAAAAATGACTTCCTTGGGCAATCTAGTGTTAATAAAATGATTTATATTCATCCATTCAAAGTAGGAACTGACTTAAATTTTTTTTTATACATTACTTGTTCAATCAGCAACTTTCAAAAAAGGAAATAATACTTTTCCTAACGAAGTAATCCCAAATTTAACTTTCTTGAAAAGTTGTATGTTAGTACAGTTGATACACACATTTTAACAAATTTATAATTTGCTGAAAAATTTATTGATGTTAATTCACTTTTGTCTATATTTACTTAAAGAGCTAGCTTATAAATACAATAAAAGCTAATATTTGAAAAAAATTGCTTTAGAATTAGTTTTCAAAAATTTTAGCTATTGTGTGTGATTGAAGTTGATCACTTTTGAGAGCCTTTTGGGTTTTCTCGCATTAAATTAAAATCTAGTTTAAGTTCAACAACTGTTTTTTTTTTACAATTTTAGACTTTGCAATGTTTATGAAAGAGAATAATTATCAATCAGTTCATGAACGCTTCAAAGAAAATACATAAAATGACCTAAACTGTGAAATAAAAACTGTAAGAAATTGAGTTTAAAATTTACATTTTGCTTTCAAAATACATACCATTTTGTATAATTTATTCGAAAATATGCTTTATGTTTAACGGTAGTTTAAATCCTCAGCTGATCAAAAAAATTAATTAATAAATACAAAATAAACATTAAATAACACTGAAGTCACTTAAATAATCAAACAGCATAATCAAATTGAATTTTGTCTTAGAGTTCTGCTGAATAAGCTTTCAAAAAATGAATAAGTAAAGGACTTTTGAATTTCAACACTTCTAAAATCATTGAATAAAAGTTAATTAAAATGCAAGCTTATTAAGAAGGAAATTAAAATTTGCCCAGGAATCGTCTTTTGTGTCAAAGAACTTCTTCCGCGGTTGTTTCTTTAATTACATGACGCAAGAAAAATTTAATTATTTAGAGCAAACATGTACGATAGAAAGATGAAAGTTGCTTTGATTTTAAAAAACATCTTAATGATCCTTTGCATATAAGCTTTTGAAATTGGAGTGCATAATGCTCTCCCTTAGCGTTCAGATAAAATGATAATTTTCAGAAAAGTTAATCTTAAAAAAACTTACAATTTTAATGAAATTCACAGTTCACAAAGGGAAAGTTAAATTCAAATAAGAAAAACACAAAAAAAAACCCTCTTAAATCTTAAAGGAAATAAAAGAAACATTTCAAAGAAATAAAATCATATATATATATATGTTTGTGTGAGTGATTTTAAAATAATATATTACAATATAATATGCTAATACCAATATTAATTTCATGAAGTGATTTGTTTTGAATTCATTTTATATAAAAGACGTTTTTAGTTTAAATAGTTTTACTTTAAATAATAATCAAAAATTAATTTTTGTAAGGTAATTGCATATGTATGAACTTTACAGAATAAATTTCGAAAATAGCAACTAAAATTTACATAAATTATAAATGATTTTAAGGATATTAGGAATATTTAATGTACATGCTTAAAATTCTTGTGGATTAAACTCTAAACCTGCTTAGTAGAAGAGGGGCAGATATTTCATACGTTATTTGAGGAATATAATGTATTAAAAAATACATACAGCTTGACGATATTTATTTCAATCTACATAAATAAAGGAGAAAAGAGACTCACTCTCGTTCACTCACGATATCTCCGGAACTATTAGACTACAAACTTGAAACTTGGCAGGAGTGTTTCTTTCATAGAGTAGCGATCCATTACAAAAAAAGTTTTGAAAGAATCGACACCCTAGGAGTTTGTGAGGGATTAAAAGCGATAAAGATATGTTTTCATATATTCCAGCATTTGAACTGCTAGATCCATATTCTTGAAAGCTTGTAAACATGTTTTTTTCTTTGAATAGAGAATCGTTAAAAGTGTTCTTAAGGAAATTGACTCCTAAGGGAGTTAATGGGGCGTATAGATAAAAATAATTCCCGTTTTCAAGCCACTAGATCTACTGTAATGAAATTTGGTATGCATGTTTCTTCTGTTGAGTTGAAGTCCATTAAGAACGAGTTTCACGGAAATCGGCTCAAAAGTAGGTACGGAGTTTATTGACAAAAAATTTCTTTTTTTTAACTATTAGATTTAGACTTAAAAATTGGCAAACATATTTATTGTGTTGAGAAGAGACCCACTAAAAATGGGATGTGTAGGAATCACTTTTGGGAAGAGGGTTATGGAAGAGTAAAACATAAATATTTTTCAATTTCTGAAATTGAAGTCCTTTCCTATCTAAATCAAGAGATAAGGGATGTAAGAACATAATTTTCAATACAAACGATAGTTTAATGCTTGCGCTTAGGTATCACTTTAATTTATAATACATACGTATTCATACAGCATAATGAAATAACCTGCGTACTGGACAAGTAATTATCTTACTTTAAATATACTTATATCCAATGAAATTATTTAACAATTATGATTGCAGTGGATTTTTTCGCTAGTTCACTCTAAAATAATTTTCTTGTATTATTAAGTTATTACATCCCTAATCTAGTTGCATGATTGAGAATTCTTATTCTTCCTACTTGTAATTTACTAAATAATAGAACTAATGTACCTATGCTTATCCGTTTTATTAGCTATATATACCCACATATACATTATTATACATACATTTATATGTGTATATATATATCCATATACATATATCCATGTACACATATACATACACACATTATATATATATATATTTCGTCTATTATTTAGGTAATTTTAACATCAGGAGAAAAAATTATATGTATCCTCTCCACTCAAGCACCTAAGATCAAAAGAGAGAATTATCCCTTTCTACATTCAAAAATAAAGAAAAACAGAGAAAGTTATAATAGAAAAAATGTAATTACATATTCAAGTGAAATAAAATGTTAGTTATTTTTTAACTTATGTATATAAGGATTTTGGAGGAAAGCTTCAATCACTCAGTAAGACACGTGTAAGGTACCAAGATACTCTTGTACTAGGAATCACAAATAAATCTGTCAAAAATTCAAGATCTAATCCTTTTAACAAAGAATCATGACGACTAAACTATCAAAATTAAAAGATTTTTAATCGTTTAATGAAAAATAAAAGGAGACTTAATGTTTTGAAATAGGCTATTCATAATTATGATTTATTAGAAATTTACGTAAATACTGAGCAAAGTAATAAAAAATATACTCTGTAGGCATATATAACTATTAAATAAAGTTAATCAAAGTTAAAAATTATACAGAAGGATAACAAGGACATTGATATTTCATTACACGCCGGATTATTCCTCAATTTTTTAAATAATTCGTAAAGTTATTTATTCCTTAGTAGACCTCTCATGAAATATCAAAATTCGAGAAAATGTACTTCATCTCCTGAAGATAATAAGGTACTTTAAAAATATTCCCAAAAAATTATATTCTTTAAACATGGATATTAATAATATGAAAAAATTATAGTAATTAAATAAAATTATTATCTTTTTTTAACGAGAGAATGTAATTTATCCATAAGCTTTAATAAATCTGCTATAAGGATCGTACACATTTATGTTTCTCATCAGATAAGTACCTCAAAAAATTAACAAAAAGACTTCCGCGATTCTAACATCTTAAAAAATCGCCATTTTTTACGCTGCTTTAATGATTGGCGGAAAAGATCCGTTGAATATAAAAAGTTTAACGAATTTAATCTAACCTTTCGCCTCATTAACTCACATAGAAAGGAAAAAATTGTCATGAGCTCTAGACTCTCTCCATTATTATATAAAAAGTGAACTCACGTTTCTAATTTACTGAAGCCAATAAAAAATAGGAATCAAAAGAAAAAAACTAGGATATTTGAATTTTTTTAATTATTTATTCAAGATTCAGTTATGGGAAGGAATGCACTTGAAGTTAGCATAGATGTGTTTTATTAACATAGTGAAAATGGAAAATAACGATTGATTTTAATCTTTTCTCTAAGTCATGTAAAAAAATTTTATAAATATGCTTTGTATTATTCTTTTTATATATAAGTATATACATATATATATATAGAAAAGAACAAATAAAAACAAAATACAAAAACCAACAAAACAACATATTAAATATTTATAATAGGAGGACAAATAAACAAAAATTTAAAAAGAGTCCAGTGAGTTAAAAAGCAATTTTGGACTTAGAACCGAATAAGTGGGTTAAATTAGTTTTATAGCAACTACCTTTTCAACTCGGTAGGTCAATAAGAAAAACTCCAAACAGAATTATAAACCAAAAAAAATTCCCAACAGAAAAAAAAAAACTTCCAAGTAAATGAATGAGAAACAAACCTATTCAAGTATATATATATTATTTATATGTATTTGCTACATAATAGCAAGATTTCTAAAAGACCTGAAATCCATTTGTCCTATTTCTATCATAGGCGCTATGCAACCACATAATATGTAAGAATATATAGTCAAAATTATCTGCTAAAGATAGATGAATAACCAATAATTATTAAAACTGAAAGAAAATGAAATTGTAAGATAAACCAGATATAAGGATTTAGATATTCAATCAATTATTTTAAATAGGTTTTTGCTCAGTATTATTAAGAGAAAGTGTGAAGGTCGGTTGGGCAAAAAACATGTTTCACCCCATTTTTGCATTAATTATTTTATATATCTGTCCTATCAGCAATGTTTATAATACTGTAGTATCCATATTTTTTTTATTTTAAACTCTATTATTTTTATAATTTATATTATATCCTTTCTAAAATATTATGTCTGGTTTATCTTACAATTTCGGGTTTTTTTTTCAGTTTTGATGATTATTGATTATTCAACTCTCTTTATTAGAGAATTTTGTCTATATGCATATAAATATATATGTATTATATATATAAATATGTGTATTATATATATATGTGTGTGTGTGTGTGTGTGTGTGTGTGTGTGTGTGTGTGTGTGTGTGTGTGTGTGTGTGTGTGTGTGTGGTGTGTGTGTGTGTGTGTGTGTGTGGTGTGTGTGTGTGTGTGTGTGTGTGTTGTGTGTGTGTGTGTGTGTGTGTGTGTGTGTTGTGTGTGTGTGTGTGTGTGTGTGTGTGTGTGTGTGTGTAATCAAAATTTCTCTGCAAGAGAGAGATGAATAAACATAATTACAACTGAAAAGAATTGAAAATGCAAGATAACCAGACGACAGAATTTAAAAGGACGTGACAAAACATGTTAAATCACACTTTTATATAAAATATTTTTATATATTAGCTGTCCTAAGTCAGCATGTTGATAATACTGTAGCATCCATTATTTTATATATATGTATATATACAAGGGGTGATCAAATGAAAAGGTACGAAACGACACGGTGGGTACAAATATAGACTTTATTCAAAATATACACCATAGGCCTGAGCACAACGATCCCACTGATGAACAAGCCGCAGGATTCCTTGTTCCCAGAATTCCTGTGGCTGTGACGAGACCTAGTCCTTCACAGTGTCCTTGAGTACGTCGTCCGAGTTGAAGCGCTTTTTTTTCAGGTGTTTCTTCAGTGGACCAAAAACATGGAGATCGCAGGGTGACATGTCCGGACTGTAGGACGGATGGTCCAACGTCTCCCATTGGAACTTGTCCAGTTCCATTTGTGTGACTCTGGAGACGTGTGGACGCGCGTTATCATGGAGCAGAACCACACCCTCCGTGAGCAGCCCTGGTCTTTTGTTCTAATGGACCTGCGTAGACGTCGGAGTGTCTCACAGTACACATCGGAGTTAATGCTTTTTCTGTGCTCGAGTCATTCTGTGCTCGCATCATTTGGACGCCGCTTTTTATAAGAGCCTTTGCTCTCTCTCCTGCGCATGCGGGCACCCGCGCATGATCCGATCCCAGTCAGAGTCTCCAATGGCATCCCGAGATGTCTCGCTACATTCTCCCTTGGCGGAATATGCAAATATTTAACTGTTTCATTTTTATGTCGTTTCGTACTTTTTCATTTGATCACCCCTTGTACATATGTGTAATATATTATTATATATATATATATTATATATATATATATTATTATATATATATATATATATATATATATATATATAAATGTATTATAAATATATATATATATTGTGAGAGAGGAGAGAGAGAGAAAGGAGAGACAGCATATAACAAAAAGTTTGCTTTGAACAGGGCAATATTTTTTTTTCTACTTAGTTATCAAATACTCGTATTTTACTAAAGAAGTAGAAATGTTTACTTCAATGTTCTAATTTGTTTTATATATAATGTTTCATTCATTTTTGGATATCGTTCTCTAAAGAGCTGCTGATTTGCTTCATGCCAGGTAATGTGGAAAATCACTCAGAACGGATAGGTTTTCTAATCTAGTTTGTTATATAAATATTTCATTACTTATCTGTATAATTTGTCGAACACATACCACATTTTTTTCGAGTCTCCAACTTTAAAGACACTTTACATACAAAGCAAAACTTATCAATTTCAAATCAAAGCATTAAACAAGATCTAAAATTAAGCATTATGAGGAAAATCTTAAGTAAACGAAGCCACCGTAGACAATAGTTAATCTTCCTAGTTATATAGCATGATGGGAAGCTAGATAAGTGAATAACCAGCTCAATAACCATTTTCGCTGCTTATAACTCAATACTCTACAGCACCTGTTCAACCTATCTAGCAATTAATATAGAGGAATATTTACTGTACATCACTATAAAAATTAGAACAAGTCTTAACTAAAAAAGTAAGAAATTTTAGTACATAAATGTTTTAAATACAGAGAAAATGAAAAGAATAATTTTTGCCCCTTTTAAAAAATATGAACTGATGTATAGAAAATGTAAGCAAAAGTTATCATCGGTATAAATTACAGACAGAATCAGTACAAAGGCAATATACATTTTTTTGCTCCTGTTTTCAGAACTATATATAAGATAATACCATCTCTCTATAATCAGCCTTTATTTCATTTAAATTGCATACGAGGGTGAGTCGGAAAATTAGTTTCCCCTTTCGACTATGGTCAGAGTTGAGTATGAAAGTCAAAGCACAGAATGAGACATTAAAGAGAAGACATAACTTTATTTTTCAAATAAGTACCAAGTACATAGAGACATTTCTCATATCACTCGATAAGCTTCGAAAAACCTGCAGGGAAACTCAGGGCTTTGCATACGAAAGAAGCATTTACTTTTACGTGAACTTTTTGGAAGTTGGAACCCTCAATTCTACGTGGTACTGTGGCACCCTGTCGAAATTGAAAGAGGTGATTCGGAAAAAACGGGCTGGGCTTCTTAAATCTGGCGTTCTGTTGTTGGATGACAATGAGAAGCCATACTCGGTGACGGCAACGCAAAACCATGTTGCAACTTTTGGTTGGGAGCACCTACACCATCCACCATACAGTCCTGATCTCACACCAAGTGACTTTCCTCTGTTTCCTGCTTTGAAAAATAATCTTGCCTGAAGGTGCTTTGGAAGCAATGCTGAAGTCAAACAAGCCGTACAACGCTCCTTTCGTATGTAAAGCCCTGAGCTTTTCCTGGATTGCTTTTTGAAGCTTATCAAGCGGTATGACAAATGTCTCAATGTACTTGGTATTTACGTGGACAAATAAAGTTATATGTCCTATCATTGATGTCTCATTCTATGTTTTGACTTTCATACACATCTCTGACAACAGTCGACAGGAGAATCTTATTTTCCAACTCACCCTTGTAGTACTGCATTCACAATGAAAACAATAATTCGCGATCAGTGACAAAACACTTGAAGAGTTTATGCATATATATGTATATGTATATATATATATATATATATATATATATATATATATGCACTCTCTTACAACGGGGCAAAATAATTAATAAAATCTTTTGAACTAATACATTTTATTCTGATACATTTATTTAATATGGCCCCATAAATAATTCAAATATCATTGTAGAAAGTATTCATCACTATTATTTTAATTTTTAACAATGGAATTTAAATAACTTCTTGAATTTTCAATCACACTTCTTATGATTCAATGTATAGTTTTACAAAATATATCAGCATTTGTAAATTAAAATTAAATGAAATGACCTTGTGGATGGGATACATGTATCCATTCGTTCATAATTTGTGATTTTTGTAAAATAAAAGTAACACATTAAAATCTATTAATTAATCAGAGCATAACATAACTTGTGTTAACTATTAATTGAAATTTTTAAATATTTTTATTCACATTTTCACGTAACTCAATTTCCTTATATTGCTATTTTTACTTGACTAAAAATTAAACAGCTGTATAAAGCTTTCTTTAAAATAATATCCCTTGTTTTTGTCGCAAAATTTCATAAACGTAAACGTGTATGAGCACAAATTCTCCGAACTTTCAAAGTATTAACTTTTACAACAAATTCATTATTTATCGGTATTTTTAGAAAGTACCCATTAAGGAAAAATGAGTAAGTTTAAACTTCACTCGAAGGAATTTGTGTCACAAATATTTAAAACTACTCGTATTCTAACTCTGACAATAATTAATATTTTTCTGTTTTCTTTCAGACATTTTAACAATTCATGGAACTGCACATTTACTTAAACCTGGTGCATTTGGTAAACATATTTAATCTCATATACCTCAGAACTTCAAAACAGTGTTAGTTGCCTAATGCTAAATTTCAGAGAAAAGCTTTCACGGAATTTTAAAATGATGGCTCCCCATGCGAACTTTTCGGTGTAATTTTTTTGAAAAAATAAGCATAATTACTAGAAAGAAGGAGTTGAAATCATAAAGGAGGAGAGTAGAATACATTTCAGTCTAAGAAAATCTTGTATTTAATCATTTTAATGGGATTCATTCAGGTAAACACACTTAGTAAAAGTTTTGCGTTAAAGAAAGGGACTACTTTTTCCTACATTATAAAATGGAAAATCCTTTCCAAAGCTTCTGGACTTCAAAAACCATTAAAGGATATTGAAATATTTTTAATGAAATTGCTTTGAACGAAAACAGATTTTTTAAGTATTTTCACTCAAAAAATAACAATAAATATTTTTTTTCTGTAATCCGGTATATGTATCTGTTTTTACTATTATAATAATAAAAAAATGTATTATATATTAATTCCATATCACATTTGCAATTTTGAAAGATGACGGAAATTTCAAAAGCTTTAATTTCACTTTTTCAATTTTAATTTATGAATTAGTTCATAGAAAAAAACTGAAGTTTATCATTTGAAACCTTTTTAAAAAAGATGATGTTTTGCATTTAAAGGATAACAAAACAAAATGACGGATCCCGCTTAATGTAAATAACATCTAATGGAAATGTAGAAGTATTATTTTGAAGAAATATAGCTTTAAAAAAAAGTGTAAACAAGGGAATTTATTTTCAAATCGTTTTATCAAAATGCAGCATTCATTCGAAGCAATATTTAAATCGAAAATTGCTTTTGTCGTAATACTGTTGTTTCTTGATCCGTGAAATTTCAATTGGAATTTCATCCTAAGAATTTTTTAAAGTAAATGTTTTTATCAATAGTATGATCTTGACATACCTTATAATCTCTTTTTAAAATAATCCGTTTCCAATTGATGTAAGTAAATTTGTGATTTTCAAAACTATTTAAGTTTAAAAATTATATTTACTGAGTATGATAAAATTTTTACATTACTTACGGAAAACTTCAATCACGAAAGGGATTCCCAAAATTGTATTTCTAAATAAAATATTCAAAAGCAATCTGATATATTGTTTCTTGAAAATATGTCAGCAAACCGAAAAAAAGGAAACATAGTTATGAAATTGAGAATCAAGTGCATTTGTTTTATTTACTATACAAACACAATATCTAGTTAGCTATTCCGTGACATTTTCCGCTTTGGTAAAACTTTTGCTTCCTGTGTTCCTTAAAAATAACTGTCATTCTCTTTTCGTATGACTGAAAAAGACTGCGGCTTCAGTTATTTTTTAGATTGTAAAATATTTCATTCTTCACCATTTGAACTGGAGGATGATATAAAACTTAAACCTGCATTTATTTTCGAAAACCATTTCCAGTACATCCACATTTAATACAATCAAAAGTAAAATCAAAAATTAATATTCGGTATTTTTAAATAGATCACACATATTTTTTATTTATAAAAAGTTTCTCTTAGTTTATAAATTTTATTTTTTGAAGTGTAATTTTTAAGCAAATGCAAAACAAACATGAATTATGAAAATATATAATACTTTACCTTATACTTTTATTGTTCCAGTTACAAGTATTCATTAGAATTTTTGTTGCCTTTCTGTTTTCAAGATTATTATAAACTGTAACTTATATATTTTATCATATGCTGTGGGTATTAGGACTTGCCTCCATATCTACTATATAAACTGTTAGTAATTGAAGTTGCAACACCAAGAAAGAAAGCAAGTAACGAAACTTTACTTATTGTACATATACAGCATAGTAGGAAGAAAACAGAATACATTTGTAGGCAATTTGTGGATGTACAAAAAGGTTTGGAATTATACTATACATAGCAGATCCGGTCTGAAGCTGCAGAAACGGTTCTAACCCGGTTATGCATAATATCGAACTAGGCTTTGAATACAGATACGTACAGATATGAAAAATGATGGCTGCATAGTCTTTCAGAAACCCATGAATAGATGTTTACAATACGTTAGAGATCAAGGTAAGGTGCTAGCTAAGTCAACTATCAAACAGTCTTTGTGTCAACATAGGCCAGTGTATGAAGATCCCCATATGGTCTCTCTGAAAAAGGACGTATATAAGACCTCGAAGATGGAATACAACCACCAGCCTTAAGATTTGAGAAACGCAAGGCTGGTTATTCAGATTACCTACAACGTAAACAAGAGGCCCTAATGTCATGTACCAATGATTATCCCTTCCATAACACCAGTTGCAAAGACCGTAAGATGATATCGAATGCAAGGAGCCCCCTTGCCTTCTCAGCGATGCTTCCAGATACGGATCCGTCGCTGATGACGCTTCACGCAGAATCGGGACTCGTCTGAAAAGATGAAGGATGCCACTCCTGTATCCAGTTTTAATGATGAGCTCATCACACACATTGTCACCTGACCATACAAACACTCAGTGTTGCCTCAGACGTTGTCACACTTTTTTGAGGATACTTGTGCTACAAACAAGCCCACTTTTTCACTCAACGTCCTTGATGCGGCTATACAATCCAGCAAAGCCGATCTAATAACATGCAAGTCCCTTCGTGAGTAAGCGGCGAGTGGCCATTGAGAGATCCTGCAAATGTTCAGTATAACCCTCCTGAATCCATCAATTCCATAATCACGTGACAGTCACTGTATTACAACCAATGTAAGTAACAATGTCGCTGAATGATAACCCGAACACTCGATTGGACACGATCCTATAGCAATCCCTACAGAAATCCTATTTGTATTGGTCATTTTTTCTTCTTATATGAGGCATTACACGATCTTCTGATAAACAACCAAAATGCAAATGCGGTTTTCGCATAAGAAACTATTGTGTAACTTTCCTTTAAATAGAGTTTGAGAAGCTATTTCTCTCAGCTGTATCGTTTGATTTTACTTAAATGCTATAATCGCTTAAATATTCCAGCATTTTCTTCCTTTGACGCAAATATGACGTTTGCATCATTCATCCTTCATGGTGTTGCAGTTTTGATCGCTAGCAGTGAATATAATGTTATTTAAATGACATTAATTAAAGATACTGAGTAGTTAGTGTATTGAATTTAAATCTGTTACCAGCAAAATTTAACATTTTATATATTCCGGTTTTCTTTTATTTTCAAAACCATGACACCTGTTTTTACATCCAGTCAAAATTTCGCTTTAATGGACAACTTTATCACAGTAGTTTCGTCTTAAGCCTTTTCTCGGTCAAATCTCATTACCTGACTTTTTATACTATCCTTATATTTTGGAATAGATCTAATTTTATTACCAGACCTTTAAGTACCATAAAATCACTCTTTAATTAAAACAAAGTAGTAACCCATTTTATAGCCATGTTTATATGGCTACTATTACTGATTCCTTTCAATAAAAAAACAGATAAAAAAACTAGTTTTTGATTACTCGACAGATATATTTGTCCTGATAAATAATATTAAAAAAATCTTTAAAAACAAATATAACTTATTATTATCGAATAATTAATCTCTTTCAATAAAATACTTTTGGAACAAATAAAAAATTCAGTCATTTTTAAAATAATATTGAGGAATGAACATGGATTTGATAGAAATATTAAATATAGGAGTAGGAGTTTTTCCTGATAATATACTGAAAGTATATACTAGAGGAATCCTTCTTCTTATGACAACTTAGTATTTTAAGACCTTAACTACCAATTAAAAGTTATGCGATTCTCGTTTTCCCATAAGTGCGAGTATGCAGTGTATTGAAGGGAAAAGGCTTAATTAAGCAAATTTTTCTCTGAAATAAGTAAATACTTCACAAACACACTGTCAAGGTCATTTAATGCATTCCAAAGCCTTCGGAATAGGTTTACTGATGGCAAAGAAAAGGATCATATTTCGGAAAAACGTACATATACGTCTCGGGCAATCAACGTACCGATTGAGGAGACATATCTATACGCTGGGGCCAGTTAAATGGTCAATAACAAAAAAACTTTTACGAAAAAAAGAACTCTTACAAATCATATAAATACTTCCAAATAAAATCTTCAAATCTCCATACAAGTATGGCCCTTTACAAATTCCGAAAGACATTATACTACCTACGATCAGGAATTTATGAAAAGAATCAAATAATCCAAAATCAAGACGCTCTGACCATTTAAAAACTATTTTTGGATGCAATAGATTTTTTTGAGATTCAGAGAGAAATAAAATTTTAAATCTTATATTTACAATGTTTCTCAAGAATTCGATTTTAATTACTCAAAATATCTCCCAGAAGTAAATTAGCTTAAAAATTAGTTTTTTTTATTATAAGACATAAAAAATAATATCAATGGAACCACGAAAAGCTTTTACTTCGAAACAGAACGACAATGACATCTAATAACAATTTACATTGGTTAATATTAGTTAATGGGTTTGCCTCTTTTTTTTTTTGACCGGACAATTTTCTTAATAGCTTTTTTGAAGGAAACGTTTTATGGCTTCATAAGTAATTTTTATCTAACATAGTACGGCTCTTAACAACCATTGTTCATTGGATGGCTCAAATTTTGACATGATTATACCACTCTTTGTATCAGCAAAAATTTAAGGCATAAATTTGATGGATAAATTATGCTATTTAATGGCACGTTTCTTCTGTAGCTGTTTTCGATAGTGATTCAACTTTCGAAAGAGCTTAAATTTCGAACTAGAAGATTCTCAAAATGCGTTATTTGATAAATATGGTAAATGTATTGGTAGGATAAAATTTTTACTTCAAATGATGGAATGTTTTAAATAGGAACAAACAATAGGATGGATCAAAGATTGTTTTTCAGAGTTTCAAAACTTACCTATGCGGAAAAGATGTTCTATGATTTAAAGAAGAAAAAAATTAAATCAAAAATTACTTTTATATTAATTACTGCCACATAGGGGGATAAGACTAACTTTTGTTTCTAATAATCTAAGAAACATTAATCACTTAAAATAATTCAAAAATTTAAAATTTCAGAGTTTTATAAGAATTTTTAAAGACCTCAAAATTTTTAATTTTTTAAAACTGTGAGATAATGGTTTGTCAAACCGACTTTTTATTTTCAGAATCAATTTAATACAATTTGAATAATATAACACAAAAATTATTTTTACTGTTACTGCCTCGAAAAAATTTTTTTGGAAAAGGATACTGTGTAACCTTAAATAGGAACCGGCACTTTAATACTTTTTAATACTTATTGAGATGAGCAGACATTCTAATTAATTACAAGAAAAAACTTCAAATGGATTTAAAAGCTTCTTTAGTGTTAATTTTTTTTAAAAAACCTATTGTCGAAGTTTCAGATCACGATCAAGCGGAAGCCGGAAAAAAAACCTGAATCGGACAGATTCGACGTTACTGGTATAGAGATGGGTTATAAAATTTCACACTGTGGAATATAAAGTACTCACGACACAAGATCCACAAATAATTAATCATCACTTTTGGTAATTTATATTGTAGAAAATAATTATTTAGAGTCTTAAATCATCTAATCAAAATTAAGTTTTTTCCACTTATTTTAAAAACTCGACCCTTTAATGGTAATAGTAAAAATTTTGAAATTATTTTTTTAAATTATTTTTCTCTTACATAATTGTGATGTGACATCTTTTCCACATAGGTAGGTTTCAATCAATAATATTTTTCTCCGTATAACCTCAATCCTATACATCATAGATATTTGTAATTTAAATCTGATGCCTCGAGAATTAATTTTGCATAAATACACAAAACTTAAAGCTACGCAGAAGAACTTAAAAATAAGATGTTGAAATATAACTTTTGATTTGTAGACGTTTTATTCTACTAGTATATGAATAATTATAGGTACGTGCAGAGTTGTCTTCAATAAAATTTAAAGAAGTGTTTTTGCTCTCATGAAAGATAAAGTGTAAACATAATAGGATATTTGTCTTTTTTAAATTTTCTGTTATGAAAATTAATATAATTTTCATCAATAACCTAAATCGTGAATTTATTATGCAAGACGTGATTATTTGATGGAATCATTTATCATTTATCTCACTCATATATTGGTTTGTCATATATTGAATACATCATTCATCTCCCTTATTTTAGTTTCATATATTATCTTTGAAAATTATAGTAATTTAGTTTATGACAAACCAAGTTATGGTGGTTTTTCTGTAACAAGTTTTATTTTAAAAAGTACAGTTTTAATAATAGTTATTACAATTATTACAATCCATATTAATACAGTTTAGTTGTAAAAAAGTATTCCGTGAAATGTTGTGTAACCTATGACACACACACATAAAGATCATGTGTATTTAAAAAACACTGTTTCACCTGTATCATATCAAATATATGTTTTACTTAAATTAACTTATTCAAGAAATGTGCAGCATGGATTATGAATATTATCTTAAGGTATCCGACTACCCTAAAATTGTGCATTTTGCCAAAAATTGATAATTTTTTATGATTTTAATTTAAAAACCATCTTATTAGTTTTATAAAAATACCGAGTTTATTATTTTCCGTTCACTAGAACAAAAACTACAAGTATTTTAGTAAAAGTAGATGCCACTACTTTAAGCAAGATGTCATACATTAAAACGCGTTTTACTGGAAATGTGTTTTTGGTCTTTTTTCAAAAGGGGAAAGCAATTACTAAAAAAGTTTTGAAAATAATTAACTAAATTTTTTTGTGTATGTTCTGTGTAATAGTAGAAGAGTTTTAATTTTCATATTTATCAATTTAAAATTTACAGTCTCTTATGTTAATATAATCACCTATTTCTAAGCAATTTCATATAATAACTAAGATAGTGTACTCTAGTTTTTGAAAAAATCAAAATATCTCTTATCCTGAAGGTCATTTCAAAAATGAATAACATAGCAACACATTAGAATTGAAAAATTGAAAATTTGTTCATTAACTTTTGGTACAAATTGAGCCATTTTTTTTTTTTTTTTTTTTTGTAAATTTTAAATTAATTTTTTTTCAATTTATTAATAATAATTTCTTTTTCTATTCTTAATTTTAACATATTTTTCTAAAAATGTACTAAACAAATCTAAAAAAAAAAATCCCCATACCTCCATTTTTTTAAAAAAAAAAAGTTGTCGCAAGTAGTCGGATACCTTGATAAATGTTAACCACAGAAAACGAAATATTACTTTCCTGTTATTGTAAAGATAAATATTTTAAAAACTTTTCTTGAAATTTCATTGGCTAGCAACACGTAGAAATAACGTATAAAAACTGGGAAAATAGAAAACGCGACGCTCATTCCTAACTTCAAATATGCATCCCTCTCTCTCTCTCTACGCTAAAAATGAAAACTTTCTTAATAACCAAAAATCCTGGATCGAATAATAAACAAGAGCTCTAGTATTGCCATTCGGAACATTCTGAGTAGATAATATATCTCTTTATGCATTCTAAGACTCGTTGAGTCAAATTAATTCGGGTAATTGAATCATCAGAGTTTCTCCTTACATAAGCGAAAATGCCATGTTGTTCATTAACCTTTTGTACTCTACCGGCGCCGGTACGGAAACAGCGCGTCATAATATCATTTATAAGGAAAACCGTTTATTCCAAAAGATTTCAAGATTGTGATAACTTGCAAACTTGTGAAAGTTGTCAATTTTTTTAAGGGAAGAGTTATGGTGTTTTATTATTTTCCTTCCCAGAACACCATTCATTAATACTTCATCGCAAATATTCTTAAGAAAGCGTCAAAAAAATCTACACATTTAATTGAAGAGTTATTTCTAGATATATATTAAAATTATCCAATGTTTTTGGTGTTTAATTTAATCAACGTGTTATCTTAAGACAAAGCAAATAGCAACAAAACATTGTAAGGACTAGAAAATGTTATTTATTTTAAACTACTATTTAATTGTTTTCTGAGTTAATTGAAACTGGTTTCGTTAGAAAACAAAATTAAAAAAGTAGAGTTGCACAGAATTTTTTAATTATTGAATAACATTTATTTCTTTTATTAGAGCCTTTTAAATGATGATCGCAGAGGACTAGTGTTATTGTTGTTATAATTATTATTATTGCACGTCGTTGAAAAGTAGAATAAAATTTAGAAAACACTGTTCTATTTGATTTAATTTTTAATGCATAGTCATACAGGTTTTTGGTAAGGAATCACATCGAAATAACTTTTTATTTTGGAAAATGCAAAATAACTTTCAGAATAGTGAAGAAGAGACTGTAATACATTATATTTGGTTTACTAGTTTTAGTTTTAATCAAAATTATTTAACTATACATTTTAATAATTACTTGTAATTGTTAGTAAAAATTAATAAAGTTTTTTCTAATTAAAAGTTTTTAAGACACATTTGTGTCTTATCTTGTTATCAGTCACCTAAGAGCTTAGAAAGCGCTCATCTATTCCCGGATATTATACAGAACACAATATGTAAAATATATTATAAATGAAAATATATCAAAATATATATTAGAAACATAATTAACTTCGGACTATATATACAATATATAGTAATAAATAATTTAATCAGTTATCGGCATTCAGAAAAGAGAACAAAAGATAAAATGACATACTTCAAAAATATTTCTAAAGGCTACATACATAAAAAAATAATCCTTACATTTTTGAAATTCTTTTAACGTTCCATTGTTTTTTGTTGCCAATGCTGACTTTCTCGATCGTTGGTTTTTCTGTGAGATCTCAGCATAGGGAAGTCGCAGGTGTCCAGTGTAATAGAAAGGTTCACTGAGACGGACCTCGTCTCTCAAATGTATCTGCAGTCTTTTGGGGGAAAAGTGTGGGAAAATCCCCACATTTTCAGTCATAAAAAATAATAAAGGAAAACAAAAAGGGAATTGTTTTCTTTCTCTCTGAATTGCGTTCAACTGTACATAGGTTAAAATTTATACTTATATAAATATGTGTAAGTAATTTCTGTTGCAAATCCAATTGAAAAATCCTTTTCTAATAAATTGTCACACTTTAAGGCAAAAATTGAATGTTTCTTTTAACAGCTTATCAGTTGTTTGTTAGTGTTTTCTAAAATTTTGCTTCCAGTGTATTAATTAATATTCATTGCTAATTCTGTAAAATGTAAAAATTTAATTTTCGTCTTTCCCTTAATTAGTTTTATGTAAACAAACTAAAACATTATGCATCTTCAAGCAAAATTTATGGTAGCTATGCATAATAAATTATTGAACAAGAGATACAAACATAATATATTTAAAGTACTCTATATATATATATTTTCTAGGGTTCTGGAGATTTATTAAATTACCATCCCTGAAAAAAATGTACTAAAATTATCAAGGTATTAAGAGATAATATTACCTTCCTATTCATAATATAATTTACTTAAATGATGAAAACGTGTGTGTGTGTGTGTGTGTGTGTGGTGTGTGTGTGTGTGTGTGTGTGTGTGTGTGTGTGTGTGTGTGTGTGTGTGTGTGTGTGTGTGGTGTGTGTGTGTGTGTGTGTGTGTGTGTGTGTGTGTGTGTGGTGTGTGTGTGTGTGTGTTCTGCAAAACAATTTAAAAAAGTGCTTTATTTTCTCAAAATTCCCTTTTTAAGGTAAAATATACTTAGGATTACTCATATTTTAAATTAAAATGTAGCAACAATGTTTATCTGAAGAAAAAGTAAGTCAACAAACTATTTCTACTTGCATTAGTTTTTTTTTTAATTCTAATTTCCATTTCAAATAAGCTTTATGACTCTATAACTCACCATCAAAGCTTTTTCTTAATATAAATCTTACAAAGTAAATATCAGAAGTCATATAAATATTTATTAAACTTTCATATATCTGATAAATACACATTGAATCTTCTTTCATATGTTGTTTTTAAATGTCTTTAAATTTCATTGCATTAATTTACTAACAAAAATTATTTTTTTCGAACTATCTCGGCTTAAAATGAGTATTAAAAAAAAGGTTAAATTAAATAATAAAAAACATATCTCCCAATAAACATATAAAGAATCTCAAAAAATTCAAAATCGGTAACTAAAATGAGTTCTATAAAAACTATAAATCATAAAGTAAAAATAGAATGAATGAAATTTAATATTATATTGTTGGTATTTTATTTTCGACTTGTCATTTGACCTTGGTTTAAAATTACGAGGTCAGTCGCAAAAGGTCCTTGTAGTGTGACGGTAATAAACAGTGACTCACTCCATAATTGATTAAAAAATATTTTTTTTTTTAAAAATGTAAACTGCTTTTAAAAATCAACTGCGTAAATATGTTAGTTACATTCATATTTGTACATTTACCTTTACATAAATTATTAAGCCTAAATATCCTATCTTACCTTCTTACCTTATCCTATTCTACTTCCTTAATGGACCACAAAATATTATAGCTGTACTTTTAAAGACTACCAAATTTTAAAATTTTATATTCTGTTTTTCTAAATAAGGAAAATACTGTTCATAGGGTAATAATATACTTATTGTTATGATAATAGAAAAAAACACATGTAAAGTCTTATTTCAAATGCATCTCAAACGGGTCGAAATGAGTTTTTTGTATCTGAATGATTAAAGATGTAATAAGCGCTACGAAATAATTCAAAAATCAGAGAAAGTTAAATAAATATACATGAGGAGAAAGACTTAAACCAATAGTTTCTAAAGAATATTTAATTCAGATCGTAAAATTAGTTTGCACTTTTGTCGCAGGCTTTCAGAGAAAGAATATGCATTCGTTTAATTGCTCTTTGGGGATTTAATTCGAATTGTATGCAGTGTTCTTAGAAAATGAATAGAATAGAATATATGGATTTCAACGCACGGAGAAAATATATTCCATGAAATGAATAAGAACTATAAACATATTAATCGTATGAAGGGGATACTGAAACAACCAAATGTATTTAAATTTCATATTTTTTATTTCTATACTTAAAAAGGTCTGCTACGCATAAATCAACATATGCAGATTCTTGATGAACATTTAAATTTTTCTCTCTCTTTCTAAATGTTTCTACAATGTCAAAAAATAGTTTCTCTATTTTTTTGTGAAGAAAACTAGATCTCATTTGTAAATAAAATCAAAATTAAAAAATTAATTTATTCTTAAAATTGAAATGTAAAACAAAAAACATACGTAACATAATATTTTGACAGGATGAGATGCTAATTATATTAATTCCATGTAGAAAATTTAGTAATGCATGGCTTAAAGAGACATGGTACGATGTATACAAAAACCTTTGATTTAAGGGTTTTTATAATTTTTTTGCTTGTAACCAATGTATATGAATTCCTTAAAACATATTTTGTTTTTGAAATACTACAAAATACTAACCATTTAATTCTTTACAGAAAAATTTGAAAATTTTTGTAGGGATTTAAAAAAATGCTTCCCCTTCTACTATAATTGACGTACACACATGAAATTTGATTTACAAATACGTCGAGCAATTTATAACAGAAGTTGTATGGTTATACTGCTAGCATGATTAACATAGTTAAAATACTTTTTTTTCTGAATGATTATCGAAAATTCCTTAAAAAATGTGCAAATTCTAAATTCAATATTTTTTTAAGAAATAAGTGTTTTTTAATCGAAAATGCACACTAACTTTTATTACATGTACTATTAACAATAGGTAAAAAATTCTAAAGCATTAGGATCAATAGATAAAAAGCCTTAGTCTTTTAAATTAAGATAAATGAATTATTTTATTCTTTCTGCAGTTTTTATTTACCAATGGGATGTGAATAAAAAAACAAACATAAAAGTCATCATAACTCTGAATTCTTTTAAACTTAGTTTTTAAATTTTGTGAGATTATAGAATATTATGTAAAGAATAATTTAGGCTAAAAAATTTTAATTGAATCATATTGTTTCCCCTTAAAAATTTACTGACAAGCAAATTTGTCCATTACAAAATTTATTTATATCAGTTCAATGATTTCAATCTAGCTAATTATCTGGTCCTTAGTATACTTGATACATACGAATACGATTACTTTGGTGAAAACGAGGAACATTATTATTTACTTTCATCTTAAGAATGCCAAGCCAATTGTAGTAATCGTCAATCTTTACTGGAAGCTAAAATGTATAGTTTTAATAGTGAATATATTCTTTTTGTTAAATATAATACTTTTAACTCAAAATCCAAAAAGAAATTCTAATGTTTTTAACGAATGTCTGAACACATTGCTTAAAATTGATTAAACTTTATGATCTTTAGTAAGAGTAAGGCTCTTTGATCATATCAGATATTATTACATCCCAGTAAAAAATTAATTTAATTTGATTAATTATGTAATTAAACTAATTTGATAGTTTATAAACTGAACTTACTTCTGTTAATTGAAATATTTCATTGAACTGAATAATTAGAGTTTGTTTAGTGATTAATTAATACTTACTAAAAAGAAGAGAGACAAATACCACATCATTTTATTAACTAAAATAAGTACAAAATTTTCTAGATATTTTTTTTAATTTATTATTTTATTATATTTTTAAAATAATAAGCATATTTTACTTTTACTAAACAATACGCACGGAACTTGTGTGCCAGACTGAACCTTACCAATGAATTCCTTTCAATGCCCTTCACCCGCTTAAGAATAAAAAGAAGGTTTGTGATGAGGAACAGGTAGACTCGACCCCTACAAAAGAATTTGTATATTAAATTAACTGAAACGGTTCCAAATAAACAAAGCATTGTACTAATGCAATATAAATTACTTTACAGTATTTCATTCATATTAGAGGTATTTTGAAAATTCTAAAAACTTTACAAATAAAAATAATTTTTAGCTCAGGGCTAAATGTCTTGATGACATGCCCAAAATTTAAAAAATATCCATCAATACCATTCGTAATTCAATATATGTAAGAAATAAGTATAAGGATGCAATAATGAGTATTATATTTTAAGAAATTTATAAAATCTTTAAAAAAAAACATAATTTAAAGTATCTACTGACGAAATGAAAGAGTATTTCTTAACCTCTTAATTGCCACCGACGTATATGTACGTCTCCCTCAACCAGTACATTAGGTTCCTCGGACGTATATATACGTCTTTCTGAAATACGATCTCTTTCTTTGCACTACTATCAGCAAAACTATTTGGAAAGCTTTGGAATGCAAAGAGATTCCCCTGACAGTGTTTGCGAAGGATTTACTTATTTCAGAGAAACATTTGCTTATTTTATGTGCCTTTTCTTTCATCTTCAATACACCCCATACGCGTACCTATGTGAAACATGGTGGCACTGTGGAGCGAATCATGTAACTTTTAATCGGCAGTTAAGGGATTAATATGGCTTAAAAAATTTATGTTATAATTATAAAATAACACAACAGAACTTGAAATAATAAGAATAACAACAAAGCAAATGTACAGCTGAATCTATATCATACTTTTGAAAAGGCATTTCGAGAATCAAAGATATGACTTATGAAATGAAATAATTTTACAAAACTTTCTCTGAAACGAAAATTTAGCTGTTTACTTTTCATCTATTTGTTAAAAATGCTTGCAATGGGAGAAAAATCAATAAATAATATTCACAATAAAAAGGCACCTTTAACAAAATGTTACAGAAAAAAAATGAGGAGAACAATAATTTTACTATAAATCTTTAACGTTACCATTTTGTTACCGTGTGAGTAAAAAATATTTAATGTTATAAGAAGTTTTACTAAAATTCTATTACATGCGTTTTCAAGTATGCATTAATTTTTTTATTTCATATTTATTCTTTGAATCTTGAGAATCCCTAAATGTCTCTAAACTAAGGATAACTCCTACAAGAAGAATGCAAAAATCATCAAAGAGGAATTATGCATCAGCATAAATCTGACATTTAAAATTTCCTTTTGGCAGGATAAATTCAAAATATTTGACTTAATAAAATAAATAAATTGTTTACTATGCAATTTTAGAATTAGATAGAAAAAGAATAACGGTTATTATATTATTTGACATAAAAAACTTAAAATAAATTGATAAATAAATGGCTGTTATATATATAAGTAAAAATTCAAGTATTACTAAGCCATTATTTTACAAATAGATTTTGAATTGTTTTTCCTCTCACTATCTCTCAAAATTTCGATTTGACTACATTTGGTGATACAATTTTGATGGATTTCCTTAAAAGAAATTTATTAGTCTAATTTATGTTAACCACAATTTCTTCCTCTCATGGTTATATGACTTTGTGATGGATAAACAAAAAACATGCAAGTAATTAAATAAATTTTACCTGATGTAATTTGGGCCATTTCTTCCTTGCATTTACGTCTGGCAGTAGTGATCATACTCACTTCAAGTGATAAAGTTTAAGTTCTCTTCTTTCTCACCATCTATTAATTTCAACATTATTAAACAAAAATATTTCTAACTCTTATATTATACTATAATATTTTTAATCATGCTTACCTCGTAGAAACTGTTCTTCTTAGAGGAAAGGGTAGTATTCGCAGCCACAAATTCTCATCTGTTGACTTTCATCTTCTTGGTGTAAGAGATAAGAATAGCATTCTGTTTTCGTACTTACATTGCGAATTACCCTCTATTGTCCATCTAAATACTTAATTACATGCAATGTTTTCTTCAGTTAATTATAGCATTATGTTGGAAAATCAGTATCAACAAACAGTTTTTAATCATTTACAAGTTCATCAAATGTGAATAGGCTTTGTTGTCTGAAGAGATTTTTATATTTAACCCCTTAACGTGCAGGATCGAGTTAATTCGATCGCGCTAAACTAGCCAAACTGTGTTCAATCGAGGTAAATCAAATAGTGTCATGTTTCATGCTGCTACAATTTTCACACTCGAATATAAATGATCGTGGTCTGTCGAGTCTGACTGCGATCTTTTACCGTGAAATTTCGTAAATTTAGATAAAGTTCATTGTAAATTCAGATAAATATTATAAAAAAGTATTCTTCTATTTGCTATACATAAGCATTTTGAACGCAAAGTTTTCATATAAAAAAATTGAACTAAAAAATTTTAGATTTCAGAAGTAAATTATTTAGAAAGACTTATAAATGCAAAGCTATAGCAAGAAAAATCTAAAAAAATTGGGTTGACCAAAATCTTCTGGAATTTTACGACTAACAGAGCGTCATTTTCTCAGTTTTGTTCCACCAATATTAAAAAAGAAGCTCCCACAAGATTTGTGTTGTGCTACAAGGGATAGTAAAAGAAAAAGGAAACGAGAGACATTGCATGTGTGATAATCACAATATTTGACTATGTGCTGCACCTTTCTTTCAAATATATCACACAAAAAAAAATTTGAATATTTTTTTTAAAGCATGTACTCTACTATTATTATTAATTCCATAAAACAGTATAAATAAATACTTTTACTGCTTAAAATGGGTTTTTTTCCGAAGCAACTATTCAGAAAGAAAGGTAATAAAAGTCGATGCAAATGAAATATTCGGTTCAAATCTGCACTGCGGATAAAAAGCCAAATTTAGTATAAAATTTTTTTATTGATTTTGTATTTTTTTTAAATTTTAGCCAAAACAAAGTTCTAAAATGAGTTTTCTTAAAAAAAATGCATTTAATTCTTTTGCAGCTTTTTAAAAATAAGTGTGTGCATTAAGGGGTTAGTACTGTCGGTAAGAAAAGACTAGGAAAATGCGTAATCTTTAGAAATTCCAAATCATTTTGAACCAGCAACTATCTCTAAATTTGATACCAAGAACTGTATCTGCTTACCATTTACCTTCAATGCCGGACTCTGCTGGCTTCAAATAATTTAACTGCATATTTGTAATCCAATGCAAATATATGAGAGCAAATCACTTACTACGCATTGTCAGTGCTATGCGAAAGGAGTAGATATAGAGTAATTATTGCATTAAACCAAGAATGATTCGTTTCATTAAGGAAGGAATGTAGTCGTTTGTACGATAAAATATATTCAGTAATAATGGAATTATTTGACGAATGATTAATTCTTGAGAAATCAATTAAGTATAACCTAAATAAGGAGGATTACGTTTAGCATAATAGAATAGAAAATTATGCATACGCACAAGCGTAAGTTAACAAATTACATCATTCAAATAACTTCTGTGTATAATCAATTCGAAGTGTCAGTATCGATCTTTTATCATTTGTATATTTTTAAAGCAAACACATATCCTTATCACTTATTCATACCTACACTTATATAGAGAGTATTTTGTGTATAGCCCAGAACAATCATTTTCTCAAAATCTCTATCCTAACTCCAAGCTTTAGGTTTTATCTCCTGATTTTAAATTAATTGCCGTAATCTTAAGTACGTAAGTTCCTCGAGTAAAAATATTACCACTAATTTTTCTTCTTCTTTTGCTATATTAGACAACATCAAAGGCATACATATGAACAAAATGTATGCTAAAATTTAACAATTTTTACTGACAAAAAAGTCTCAAAATTGTAAGATGAAGTGTGTGTGTGTGTGTGTGTGTGTGTGTGTGGTGTGTGTGTGTGTGTGTGTGTGTGTGTGTGTGTGGTGTGTGTGTGTGGTGTGTGTGTGTGTGTGTGTGTGTGTGTGTGTGTGTGTGTGTGTGTCAAGATATCATTTTTAAATTACATGCCAACATAACAGATTCCCAGTTCCCCCTAAATAAATAATCAGTGAGAGAAAGGGTTTCTTCTCATATAAGGCTATATACTTATTGCGCTCTTATAATCTTAAACAATGATAGAAACCATCTTAAAAAGTTATAGTTGGTTGTAATAATATAGTATTAATATAAAATTACACAAGCTTTATTTTTCCCAATACACACTGGCATTTCTTTTACTTATAAATAGTTTTTACTTAAGCAATTTTATATGATAATTTTTTAAATAAAAAAGGTCTTGAAATTTCACTAAAATTCCCTAATAAGTAACGAAATTATTTTCTAATTATTTATTCGTAATTTCATCAGTCGTCCCCAACCCTTGGGCAGTGGACCAATACCGGTCCGGAGATCAAATGGTATCGGGACGCCTCCATTTTTTTAAACTGGGGTGTATTTCTCACGGATTTGTACGACTTTCCATAGAAATCACTTTATATCCATTTTTGTTGTAACTATATTTTATATTCTGAATATATATTTAAATACAATTAAATTAAAATTATTGAAATAAAGCAATCTGGAATATAAGCAAACAACGCCTCCCCTCAACGGGTCACGTTAAAATTATCAAACTGTGACTGGTCCGAGGTAATAAATGGTTGGTTAGCATTGCTGTAAAATATGTATATACGTACAATAGTATTATGAAACATATAAGGAAGAAACAGATAACCGATGAAAATCAACTTATCTTTGATTAAGTATCAGAAGTACTTTGATAAAATATTAAAACATATATAAATATATGTGTGTATTTTCAAAAAAAATTTATGAAAGAAATAGCTAACAAAGGCACTTGAAGCTTATAATTTCATTTATATTTCATTTTGGTAACACATATCTAAGTAAATAATAAAAAATAAATGTTTTATCCACAAATGGGAAACTAATTCTGACAGAAATTAAATAATTCTTAAGGGAGTTTTCTAACTTTACGTCGATCTTTTTATAATTTAGTTCCCACATAATAAATTATTTTCCAGTTAAAATAAAGAAAGCAAAATGCTTTGCATGCATGAAAACCAAATACATTACTGTCAAAATCTCAGCAATTAAAATAAAAATTGGCTGCAACTTTATTTCCCAAGTTTTGCTTTAAACCATAATTAAATTATTCAACTTGCCGTCAATTTCCCTTACAAAACATTTGAATAAACAAAATAAAAAAGATGTGACTTTTAAAGATGTTTAATTTAGGAAGGAAACATTCTTTGCAACCATCAGCCTTTAAAACTGTAAGTAATTTAAATTAACTAACCCTTAAAGAAGTGAAATTAATCACTCCGTTGATAATGATGATGATTATTACTACATGTAACCATAATCATTTTGGAGAACTTTTGAAATGTCTTACACGATTTAGACATTCATCTCACTAAATAGTTCGCAGCTGTTACAAAAGAATGAGTTTAAATTAGTGCGATTAAATTATTATAACTTCAATTAAAAACGATGTTAGCTTTTCACTAATTAAAATAGACTCGTGAAATATGTTTAGCTGAAAACATTTTCTAAACAATACACTAAGCATAAATTTTAAAAATAATAGTTTATCTCCTTAACGCAGTTAAGTTATTCAAGAACCAAGTTAAAGACCATAAGGAAACTAATTCTAGCATTGTTTTCATAATACCAAACGCTACAACTGAAGTACAAAAATTCTAACATGTTTAACAGTGACTCTTATAAAATGTAATTTCAAAGACTATGTGATGTATATTTAAGAAATTTGATTAAAAAGGTGTAATTTAGTTCGATACCATGTTTTAAAATAAAGCCCTCCGGGAAAAAAACAATGGTTGATAAAGTATTTTCACATTCTTCAGTATGATTTAATTCTATTCTAAAACTTAAAAATTCATCCCTAACTTTCATTAGGTGTATTTTTATTTGAAAATTGTGTTATTTTTTTTATTTTGTAAAATAACAAAACAAATGCAATGAAAATTCACTTGATCACATTTGATTCTGTTGTACTTCGTTCAGTTACATATTGCTAAAGGTTTCAATAAATTATTGCATCACATAATAGTCGACAAAAATAACAATGAAGCACTGAGTAATTTTGAGTTTTATTTAACTAGGTAAATTTATCACATTTTTTGCAAATTTAAAACTTAATTTACTACCACATTGAGTCTACTTCGAGCCAAAATGAGCCTTAAGGGGAAAAGTAAGGTAAAATGTAATACGTTCAAAATAAAGACCTAAATTCTCAAAGTTTCTTCAAGTGATTGATTCTTTTCGAAACTACGAGGTTGAATAATCACTTGAGCCTTTCCTTGCATACAAGTTCTCTCCTCTAATTTCTTAACCAAGATAATTTATTTCTTTCGGAATTTTCCTTGCTTATTTTGTATAAGAAATGATATACTTTCTAACGAATGTTCTTTCTGCTTTGCGTCTCTTTCCAAATTTTGGATTAGTAGCTTTCTTTAGTTGCTTTACATAACATTGAATCCATAAACTTATTTGGATGGTAATTACAAGTTAATTCTTGATAGAAAAAATTAAATTCAAGTTCTGCTCTTTATTTGATATGAACGATCAAAAAGTTAAATTTCATTTGCTTTCACAACAGAAACTTTATGAAACTAGTTGCTATGATTCATTAATAGTTTTATATTATAACTGATATTCTTAATGTAATGTATTTTTTAAAATTTCCAATGGGCTTGTGAGTACACATCCCCAGGCTTGAATGCACTTTTGAGTGTGGCACCATAGGCATATACCGCTGCTGCTAATTTTGTTATTCCTCTCAAGGAGCTATCTGAACTCTAACGATGCAAAATCGTACTAGGAATTTAATTTTGACTGAGTACGACCCATTTGGGAGAACTTAATGGCCATTATCCATATGACAGGAGCGTGATTTTCTGCGCCAGTAAGTCTCGATTTTGCTGTGGTTGAACACAAACTCAGCACTCATGAGCAGCGACGAATCAACTACTCCACCCATCCAGTATGTAGTGTTGTACTGTTGAGTATTTGGTTAAATAAGTAAATAAATATTAATAATATGTATTAATTATATGATGCAAATTCTAACTTTTTTCAATAGCCTTTCATTTCTTTATAAGTCTCCATTAGAAATTGTAGTTTCTTATAGAATGCAGTATATTATTATTTAGTTGTGTTTTCAATGTAGTATGCTGCTTTTGTTTCATATGATAAACTATGTAAATGTTTTTTTAAACTTTCCTTACCTATGTGTTCTTGATTTTAGTTAAACTCATCTGTATATATTTGCTTAAAATAATAACTTAAAATTGATAGATATATTTTTTTTGGAATAAGCCATTACTCACCGAACTGTTTTAAAATATATTTTGAGTTGATTTTACCTTTTTTAAAATTTTGGTTAAAATGGCGGTTAAATTATTGGAAACACACTATTTGTTTTTCAGCTTATATAGACTGGGAGAAAATGCAATTTGAAACTCAGAATTTGCATGAAATATCTTTTATCGATGGTATTCAAATTTCTATTCTGTTAATAGAAACGTTAATTTGCATAATTTTATGCATGATGTAGGAAGACGAAATTTATATAAGCTCACTATTATTATTATTATTAATATTCCATTAATGACATTAAAATTTTTTAAGTGGATATAATTACTTGAAATCTAGTGTTATATGATAATTATCATAGAACTTTTAATCGCTTTTGGGTCTTAACGTATTAATTATTAATATTTAATAAGCTAGATCAAGATGCAACATTCACAAACGCATGAAAATATATTTGTAGTCTAGCTCCAGCTTAACTACGATGCATTAGGGAAAAACACCGAATCTGACAAGGCTATCATTAGAGTTCAAAATAACCTAATCTAGAATAAATCTCTTTGTGGCGATCCTAGCAATGTCTGCAGTCATACTGTTTTTGAAGCCTTAAGATCTCATTGGGATGTAATAGTGCAGAAGATTACAGAAGGTTTCAAGGTTTTCGAGAACATATTTCTATAACATAAGCCAGGAACATAAGTGTTGAAATCATTGATTTACAAAACAGAATAGTCACAAAATCTTGTTAATATTTGGTTCATGAATAGCACGTTTAATTTAATACTTAATGATAATTAATTAATCTATGAATTAAATTTAGATTTTTCTTGATACCATTTTAGAAATTTTAATGCCAAAACTAAGATGATTAAATATTTCGTAACAAAAATAGCCTTAATTTGTTGAAAAAACTCCAATATTTAATAATTTTCTATGGCCTAGGTTATTCTATATTGCATTTTTTTAAAATTTGTTAATTATATTCTTTGATCAGTCTATGACAAAATGAGAGAATTATGGATAACATAAATAATTACTAAGAATACATTTTTATCAGTGCTTGAACTTATTGTATTTATGGTTATTTAGGAATAAAAAATTATGATTTACACCATTTCTTACAAGACAGGGTGTTGAGATTTTGTGTTTTTCTTTTTGAGACGGAAATCACAAATATTGATAAAAAGTTTTATTTTACATGTTTAATTTTACAATTTTTGTCAATTACTGTTCAAATACGAAACAACTATTTTTTGATTGAAGTTATCTTAATAATTTTTAAAGATAATCATTATCGAAATTCATTATACAATATTTACAATATATTAAAAATTGGATTGGAAAAAAGGTTGTGTTTTCTTATTATATTTATTTGTGTAAGGACTAGTGTTTATCTGAAATTTTATTGTTGCATGTTTTGATC
>BMAO01020212.1:0-23726 GCA_019973975.1 Trichonephila clavata
TCTACATAAAAGCATGTTTCGGTTACTGAAGATGGGCGTGGCAGTTGATGTACGATAACGTAAACAAACAGGTGTGGCAGCTGTTGTTTACATTTTAAAACCGCAATTACTCAGATATTAAGCTTTAAACCTATATATGTTATACATTTTTGGAATCAGCATTAACTCTACTTTTTTTTAAGATGAAATTGAAAAATCGATTTTTTGAAGGTTTATCACGTCTCGGTTCCCTTAAATGTTCTGAAATATTACTTTCATCGTCATTTACCTGATTACAATGCTGTATCTTCAGTGAACTGTCAGTCATAATTTCTTCCTTGCATGAAGCAATTTCAGTGCATGTATTTTGGTCTCCATGAAACTTTCTATTACGGCGACGATATGAACGACATTTAACCATGATTTCAGGTACAATAAATTTAAGATTAAATTAAAATAATTCAAATTTAAAAATGAAGCAAAATATAGAAAAAACAGAATTAAGATAGGCGTGGTAAATCTAACGTCGGATGTAAGCAAACACGGAATAGTGATAGTCTTAAAATACCGTTGCCAATCGTTTACAACACAATTGTTTGAAATAATTATTAGCAATATGTGGCTTAGTAAGCAGATAATTTAAATTTTGGTTTTTGAAATTCCATTTTAGGGAAATAATAATTAAACACTGCATATGTCGCTCACTTCCGGTCCAGATGACATTACTTCCGGTTTCGTTTTCAATTACTATGACTTATTAAAATTGCTATATCTGGAGTTCTAATTTACGTAAAATTAAATAAACTGTTTTGGAATCTTAAAGGTGGGGCTTTGTTTTACAATCATAAAGAAAAATTCGACATTTTTGTCAAAAAACACCTTTTCAACCTAGTTGGATACCTTAACATGCATAGAGTGTGTTAGCACATCATTCCCTGCATTTTAAACAGGGGCCACTACACAAGTCGAATGGAAATGACGAGAAAATGCATATCGACTGTTGACAAATATCCTTCCCTACTTTAACGAATTGTTACTGGATACGGGAAATGGTGTTTTTTATACGATCCACAATCCAAAAGGGCATCGGCAGATTCAAAACAGAACAAGCCCCACGCTGTCAATTTCAGTCTGCAGAAAATTTAAAAGAGCATAGCAGGCATAATTAAAAGACATGGCTAAAAATGGATTCCAGAAAAAAATTTTAACCTTGAGAAGAGATGTCAAATGTCTGTTGTGATCCACATATCTTACTTTGAAGCAGGGGAGGGGGGGTGTTTCAGCAATTTAATTAGTAATATTTTTTAAGATAGACTTGATTCGGGAACTTCTGAATCCTACATCGTATAAAACTACACACATCATCTCTCTATCTCTCTCTCTGTATATATATATATATATAGATAGATAGACAGATAGATAGATTGATAGATAAATATATTAAATTATATTATTTTTTATTAATTCTACTATCTAGGTTATAGAACAATTTCTTATTTTGTATGATTCATCTATATTGATATATTAATGATTAATATCTCTGAAATAGATAACATTAACTACATAGATATATATAGTACATGTCTATTCTTGTTACTGGATATTTGTATTTTAAACGTTTAAAATAAATGTTTCTAGAACCAAAAAAAAGGAAATTGTTCAATAAAAGTAAACGGATTTTTACTATTCGGCATGGAATCCAGCATGGGATTTGTTGCAATACGAAAAAGCATGTAAAGCACAAATAAACTCTGAAAAGGAAACGTGGTAGGCAGAAAGTATGATATTTTTATTCCAGACAGATAAGAAGCAAAAAGGCGATTTAGCACTAGAAACAACACTTGCTGAATGTATATTGCATCATTCTTAGAAATATTTCTTTTCTTTTGAATTTTATTCTTCACATTCACAAGCAAAAGTGCTTTAATACATTGAAGAATTCAAAATTTTAAAAAAGTTGCTACAAAAACAATATAAGCTCTTGATGCGCAGTCATGTAGGTCAAATAGTCTTTGTATTTTCATTCTACTTTGATATTGATGAAAGCATTTTACACCAAAATAAAAATAATTAAGTCTAATTTTTTTCGATTTAATTGATGTCTTCTTCCATTGACCAAGGCTTAAAATTATAAGCTCGGCTGCGATTTATTCTCGAGTTTCTTCAACCTATATTAAAATAAAATAAAACCATTTTATTTAAAAATACCTATCTTTCAAAAGTCATTATAGAGATAAATCATAAATTTTTTGAAAACAAACTTGCCTGTAATTAATCTTAATTAATCAACACTTTGTAGTGCCCATCTAATCTTTATTCTAAATAGTATGATTTACTGATGCTTCTAAAAATGACATTAAATTAGCTACAACATTTCATAAAATATGTAATGTAATTGTTAATTTAAAACTTTTTTTAGTTTTAGATACAGAGTAAATAACACATTTGTCCTACATGTGCAGCTTATATTTTTATTAATTCTAAGTAAAATCATAAAGAGGTTCTAACTTTATACATAAACACTTCCTAATATTCTCTTCTATGTATTTTTTTTCAATTATTGTATCTTAAAATTAATAATTCTCATTTCTAATATTTTTTTTCGTCATTGTTTCTTCCGTAAATTATATATTTACAATCATCAAAACTATATGATTATGTTTATAAGAAAAACTACAAGTATAATTGATTAAGTTATTTTATGTATGATATAGTCATTTCCGATATTTTTTTTCTCTATTAATCGTGGTCACTTTGTTCGATATTAAGCACATACTTAAATTTGCTATGTGTGCTATTTGTAAAAATATCAATTATTCTCCCTAGAAATTTATAAGTTAAATGATATTGGAATGTTACTACTGCTGCATTAATCACTGAATCTATGAATTTATTTTTAATATCGTCACATTGTGAAACAACACTAGGGTTGACTAATCAATTGAGGAAACAATATTGTTCGAATTAAGAGCATTTTTATCTTTAATACAATACATTATAATGTTGCACTAGATATATTAATACTGTCTAATTAACAGAAATACTTTCACTGTTATCTAATGCAACGACATTTTAATCCAGATGCAGAATTATGATATGCGGACATTTGTTTATTCTGTTTCTTTCATTTTAATGTATATATATATATATATATAATTTTTAAATAAATTATTATTAAAACAAATACTATATATTGTGAACAAATATTGAAAAAAAATTATTATTATGCATTTCAATCTAGTTAATTAATCCTTTGAAATCATTAATTAAACTTTTATTTATTTAAATATTATGAAATATAATTTATAAAAAAATTGTAAAACATTATATAAATCCCATAATGCATTTCATATAAAATGTACGATTGTCTTTACATTTTTAAGCATAATTCAAGAATTAGAATTTTTAAATTACATATAATTTGATTATAAAGAGAAAATTAACATATGTATCAACATGTTAGACGCATTTCTTAAGAGAGAGAAAATACGGTATTTTAGAATTAGAAGTTAAAGCACCGTTTATATTTTTTTCATTTTTTGAAAACGATTTCAATGACTTATTTGTAAAAGAACTCCCGATTTGGACCATGTCACATTATATAAGAGAGGGTTTATTCCACGAGTGCAAAGAATGAGTTCCTGCATCTAGGTAGATAATTTTGCACTTTAGCAAGTCAATCTATTGTTTCTATAATGATATCACATTTTATGAATGGCAGATGAACTAGCAGTTCCTCGGGTTAATTTGTCCCTTATCCAGCAACATTGGAATTCCATTTAGAATGTAACGGTCATTATACTGTAAAGGAAATTACATGAGGTAGCACCAATTACTCCAATCGCTCTTAACGTAGATAATGGGATTTGCAGCACTCCATTTATAGGGATGAGTTCAGAAAGCAACAGCTGGAGAGCGTTTAATTCTAAGTTCTTGATGTATGAAAAATCTTCAATGGAGAAAACATTTAATATGCTATCATTAGCTGATATTTAAAAGGATAGCTTTTGGTAGAACTGCGCTTTAAATTATGGCATACTTTTAATGATGATTAAGCATCGCTGTAAAGTTGTTAGATATTTGTATTTTTAAATGTTTTCCTATGAATGATGTTTTCTTATTATAAATTTTTATCCAAAATATTATTTAAAACAGAAAACTAATATTTCTAAAATTATGAAATTATTAATTGACATTCAGGTTTCGAATGTAATACAGTACTTTACCGTTACTAATAGTTGATTTTAAATTAATTTTAATTAAGAAAAACGAATAAAACGTTTAATAGATATTTTTTTACAGTGTAGCATATTTAATTTTTTCCTGATTATTTATAAAGTTATTTCCAAAGATTGCATGTGAATTAGCGCTGTGTGAAAATATTTTGAAATTGTTTTTCTAGAATCCAGCTTGTTGTATATTAAATTATATTTATGAATGTATGTTATTATCCATGCTAAATTTTTCCATTAAATTTCGATTATCAAGATATTGGATATAATATAAAATAATTCATTTTTATTGAGGCATTGAAAATGCAACTCATAAAATCCTTATAAATGCTCATTCATGAAAAATGTTTAAGAAGAATTGGTAATGACCCATATTTTAGTAAACATATATTACTTAGATACGACTTTCTTAAAAAATACCTTTTTTCCCCATCATTTTTAAAATATGCTCTTTCAAATCATGAAAACAAAAACAACAAAAGCAAAATTGATTACAAAAAATATCCTGTTTTTTATTTTAATATCTAACTCATTTGCAAAAAATCAATTTTAGAAGAGCAGAAATTGGCCTTTAATAGATTTTAAAAATAGTCATTTCTCCAACAAAAAGAGCTGATTCTAACATTACACCATACATAAATGAATATAGTGATTTATTCGATGCAATCATATGAGTTTTAAATATACAAACGCATGTTATAATTTGTTTGAAATATCTTTCCATGAATTTTAATTCATAGTAATCTTGAGCCTTCTAAGACTTAGTGTGTTAATTAAATTTTATTTTTCTACCTGACGGTAAAGAACCACAGCATTATTTTCCAAAAATCTTAAAGATTTGCGTGTTTAACCCGTTAACGCCCAAATTATTTTAAAATCGAAATTTTTGAAAAATATTTTTAATTTACATTCCATATATCATAAAAAGATTAATTATGAAGTTGTTTCCACTTTCCGTAATTAGCAGCTGAGATAATAGGTTATCTATAAATAGATCGCTGGGCGCTTATGGTAGTAAAATACCAAGTAACACTTTCCCGCGGTTTTATATTTAAAAAATTACAAATTTAGGGGGAGTTTTGTGAATTTAAAAACAACTAATGAGATTTAAAAGAGAAAATATTGTTTTACTGATCTAAGTTACAATTTTATAAAGCCATTTGTAAAAGTGACAAAGGGTTACATTACATTTTGTACAAAATGTAAGAGGTCTACCCTTACATTTTTGAAACTGGAATTTTCTTTGGTTTTGTTTTTTTCCCTATAACATAGTCTTTTCTATATAAACGCACAGAGTCTATTACGTTTGATCTTGATGACATCAGCTGAAGTCTTCCAATGCCTTTCTTAGAATTTGTTCCCCGTTTGAAATACGCAACGGCGATATATCTTCGGATGTCTTTTAGACTTTTTATATTTCTTCCATGGGTACACGAATTTCTACATTACCTGACAGATTTTTTACCGACGAAGTAGTCATATCATCATCACCAAAATACTCTTCGTCAGTTAACTCATCCACATCAGGCGGTAAAGCAATAATATCAGACTCTATTTCCCTGGAAAACATATATTCTAACGCTTCTTCCGCGGAGTAAAACACTTTACGCCGAGACATTCTGGAAGAAATGAAACGGGGAAAAAATGGCATTAGTTACCACTAACGCCCAGCGATCTATTTATAGATCAGCATGTTTAAACTTACATTTTAATAATAAAAGCAGTTATTTTTCTAATATAAAGAAGCCAGAATAATTAAAGAGGTATTGAAAATGTAAAACTCATGAAAAAAGTATAACTTACTTTTAATTTTTTTCCTGCTGGATACAAAATCGAAAGCTGCACTTTGAAGTCTCAGAATGGCTAACATCAGACGCTAGCTGCTGGACTGCTGTGGGAAAGAATGTTTCAAATCTTGTTTGGGGGTGTGGCCACATGTGTAAAGAAACCAGCCAATGACAATACCAAGTGATTAAGGATATCGTTTTCACTGGGAGTTCTGAGTGGGAGATGATCTATAAATAGATCACATTGCGGTAACGGGTTAAAGAAGGATCCGATCTTGCATCACCCACGTATTCAGATCTAGCAGAAATGCTTTTACTAGAAATTATTTGATTTTAGCAGCTTCTGCGATTAACTAAGAGTTTAAAATAGAAACATCAGCAATGAACAAAGGCCGTGTTTACAAAAACCTGCAAATAGCGTGTGTTTAAGTTTACTCTGCTTTGTCCCGTTTTTTTGTTGGTGTTGTGAATGTTTTCTGCATAACTAAATAAATTTGGATTCCTACTTAAAAGCCTGTTTACTCCTCAATTCCAATTCTGCAGTGGCAACCACCAGATATCAACTCATAATAAGAAAATATTATAAATTAAGTTACGTAATTTATATACATATATATATATATATATATATTCTGTCCTACATTCACTGTGAGAAATAATCTTAAGACTAAATATTTGGCAATGTTTTTCTCATACCCATATATTTACAAGTTAAAACCCACTTAAGGTCTTTCAAGATCCTTTGGAGCTTGTGAATAAATATCATCGTAACATTTTTATTTTCATCATAATGCCACATTCCGTGTGCTTAACTCGTATTTTTAGCTCTACTTCCTTAGGCGTCAGTTCGATTTATCAGCACAGCTCACGTTCCTTCTGACTTCAGGATTTTTTATTTGGGTCATCCATCAGCTGGAAGTACTTCGTGGATCACAGTTCAACTCTATTTGACACTTTTATTTTCTCGCTGTTGATCCTGGGAAATAAAAACATTCATATTACTGCATCGTTTGGAACCGTAAATCGTTATTCTTAACCGATCAATGTTTAAATCATACTAAGCTTTTGAGTCAAATGAATTCTTAGATACGAAACATAATTTTCTATGGGACTCTCAAATAGAATTACTATTTTCATCTTAAGCAACGGTTAAAAATAAATGAAAACTATTGCTTATGACACCAAATAATGTTTCATAAGGATTGGATTTGGATGAGTTATCTCGATAATTCATCCAGCAACTATCAGTTAAATAGATTAAAATCATGAGTCAAATATATAAATAAGTCTAGTAACATTTTTCGTATGTACTCTGATATCAGGACTTCAACTTTTTTTAAAGAGGTTTTTCATTTAAACTTAAATTGAAGAAGGAGACGAATGAGTATGTATATGAAGAATAAATATTGAAATATATATTAATATAATTTATACATTATTCAATATATCATTAAAAATTGATTTCTGATTTATAATGCCCGGAATCCAGGGAATTAATTTTGTTTATGTAAAAAAAACGTTAAAAAAAACGCGTAGAAAACAATAATTAAATTCTGCTACACTATGCTTATATAAATATATTTTAGAAAGCTACTTATTTTGTAATTTTAAATGAAAGGGCACTGCTTGGGTTTTTTTTTTAGTATTATATCAGTGAGTTTTATAATATTAAAGCAATTGAATGTTTTTTTTTTTCAAAAAAGCCCTGACATATACTATATAAAATATACAACAATTACTGCGTTCGTTTTCGCACTAGTTAACATTTTTGATCAATAATAAAAACAATTAAATACATAAACATGCACAGGTTCATTTTTTAATTTGAAAAAAATATATATATAACAGTCTTTGATGTGAGGGTGTGTAATACCTTATGGCTTAATCCAAACTAAAGCAAAATTAATTGATTTGTTTTAACCATATAGCTGTGATATACGAGATATCGCGTAGCAAGTGTGTGCTTCAAAATTTCCAGCTACAAGATATCTCATAGTGTATGCTGCATTTTTAGATTGATTATATGATTTTATTTATTAATTATTATATATATGTGTGTGTGTGTGTGTGTGAATGTATTCCAAAATCTCAAAAAAAAGTATTTTTATTCCTATTGTTGTGTATTATGAGTTTGAAGGCAAAAATAAACGCAAAGTGCTGGATGTTTGGTACACAATGGATAAAAATACCTACGGTTATTACTTTTTTTCTTTTTTTTTACTGTGTAAAAATTTAAAATTGCTTTGTAGGCATTCTTTTTTTCTGTGGGAGGAAGATGTTCTAAAAAACAGAAATTAGTTGTATTTTTACTACATTGATAATTCTTTCTCCTGCATTGCTGCTGTCGCAATAAAATAAATGTACACTAACTGCATATCCTAAACTGAAACATATCATTTCTTTATTCACTCAATTTTTGTTTTATTTTGTTATGTATGTATTCTGTAGAAAGATTTCAAAGTAGGGTAGAGCGATTTTTTGTATCAACAGATGAGACCTGATAATCATCCTGTGGTCTATTAATGATTACTTATCATTCCTTTTTATTACTTTACAAATCTGACGATAAAAAAAAACTACGAGATAACTCTTAAGTGACACTTATCAAAGGAATCTTATTCACTGACCCCAGCTACGTGTTATTTCGAAGTGCTTTTTTTCGATGAAAATTCCAGTATCTGACATTACGGTATTATATCAGTGACTTCATGTTTTTTTTTAAAATAGTATTTCGCACCTAGGACAAAACACTCTAAATTTGTCTGGCAGTGAATTGGTCAATATCCATGAATACTTATTCATTACCACAAGCATTTAATTGAAATGTATTTGAAGTTCATAGCACTCAAAACAGTGCCCAGCTTCAGCTTTTAATAAACCCAGTGCATATATGCACACAAAACATGATAAAATAATTTCCTGGAAATTTCTAGATTAATTTTTAACTGTTCGGTTATTTTTTAATATATATAATACATTTTTTCATTATTACTCTCTAAATTTAAATGCGTATATAATTCTTATTTTGCATAATATTTGTAAATCCAGAATTTTTTTTTTCAAAAAAAACAAGCGAGAAATTTAAATTTAAACTCATTTTAAGATTTGGAAATTAAAATTTTGAAAATTAGCTCATTATTTCAAGACGATTAATGATATATGTTTTACATGCAATCATAAATGTAACTCCACCATTACGTTTGTAAATTATTCAATGAAAATGGTGTAATGTAATGTAAAAAGAGACAAATTAAGAATATTTTGTTTTTATTTCTTAATTAAATTATATGAAAATGACTTAAATTCCACTTAATACCAAGATGTTTTTTTCTAGAATTGGAAAACACAACCTTCATTTCTAGCAGATAAAGTAAAACTCTCAAGGAATAAACAAGTCATTTATGATAAACTGCAATACTTGTCTTATATGTCTATTGGAAAAACTAGATATAAATGTTTTCCGGTTGACATCCGGATAAACTGGCTAACGTATTTTTAAAAGAGCGCTTTAAGACTTTTTGGATATTCATGCTGTTTGTAATTAACTTAAATAATTCTCAATGCTATAAATAATATAAAACGAAAAATAATCTTTGAATTAATTAAACAATTTGACAAATTTTAAGTTATAAGCCATGAATATCGTATCAAAATATGTTAGAAATTTAAAAGCAGTCACCAAAATTACTATTTAACATAAACAACAAAAACATAAAATGAGGACAATAAACAGAGTTTCATCGCTTTTTAAATCTTTCTAATGATTTATGTTCTAACTATTTAAAAAACCATTATTATTTACTTTGGTTTATACACATTTTAATCAAATAAATTAAATAAATAAATTATTACAATATATATTTTTCAGTTTTGGGTATACTCATATACCATGAAATAATTCACATTGGAAAATACAGAAAAACAAAGTGATCCACTTTGCACAAGTACTTTTTCAGAATTTCTTATGATTAAATAGGAAATAGATGTTGTAAAAATTTCATCAACATACTTCAAATTAGAAATTCACTCATTACGTAAATTTATATTTCATCCTTTCTATTTTTAATTATTCTGTTTGCCTGGGCTTCTTAATTCAGCTTAACCATCCGTTATATCTTCATCATCTCATTTTGTCAGCCACAGACAGTAATTTATCTAGAAATGATTAATATTCGCTCATGATCACAAGCTCATTTCTCCATTTATTAGAATGAGGATTATAATTGGTATTTTTAAAAATCCTTTGGAACAAATTAATCAGAAGTAAGACACATCCATTTCTCATGCACGGCTTTAGCAGAAATATGCTTTAATATGTGTTCACTAGGTTCGCTATTTATAGAATTAAATTTTAGTTTTAAATTAAATGTTTCTGTGAATATACATATTCTGCCTAGGGGAGTTTAACAAAACTATGTCTTTGTAAACATTCATTTTAGGAAGAAACTTGACATTCAAAGAAGATATAATTTTTTTTTCCTAAAAAGTTCTGATAACATGTTCTTTATACGTGGCCTTCAATTTACTCAAAATAAATTAAAATGAATAAAGATTCTCACTGTCTTAAGAAAACTTCATCAAATTAATTCTAAGTGAGTATGTGTGTGTGTATTTAAATGTTTTTCTTAATTCCATGAAATTAATTTAAAAAAATTATAGTAAATAGCTTTTTTAATTATCGTAAAAAAGTAATTTTTTCTCAAAATTATTTAAAAAATGATTAAAATGTTAAGTCGTTAAGAATTTATTAAAAAAATATACTGCTACATAACTTTTACAACAGCATATACTATAGTCAATACGAAAAAATATATGTTATTTTTATAACTATATATTTACTTCAATGATATTGAAGCTAATTATAAAATGATGTAATGATTTTCTTTGTCTTTTCTACACGATTCACTTAATCCTAGTTGTGACAAATTATATCATTAAGCTTTAACATGGATGATAAGCATCTTTGAAACTCTCTTTATGTGGTGAAATTGATTTTCTTAAGCCCTCTTATTACTGTCATCAAAGTTCCTTTAAAACTGTCCTTTTTCACTTTCGGATATTTAAGTACAAGCTCAAGTAAGATTATTTCTGTAAATAAGTGTTAAGCTTCGGTATAAACAGTTTTCCAATACTTTTTGCCTTTAACGCATAGAACTCGGAAGCAACTATTGATTTTTCGTAAGTCTGAAAAACATTGAATAATTTTCGAGAATTTTCTCTGTCACTCTAAGACATACTACTCCTTCGCTATAAGACTTGTTACTGAAAAAGAAGATTCTTGTCTCATCTGATAAACTTTTCAATAAAAAAATAAAATTAATTTTAAAGCTGATATAAATCAGAAATTATATCAATAGATAAAGTGTACTTCTTGTATAAGGTACATGAATGTAAAGTTTCATACGTTTTCGCGTGTTGTTGTTTTGATTTGATTACTAAAGGCATTATTCTACAGATTTTCTATCATATTTTCAAAGTACTAACCGAATTCAAAATATTTACTACGAAGAATCAGGTAGTATACGGCTGCAAGAAAAATTATATAATAATTATAATATAAATGTTATATTTTTTACTACGGTTGATGAGATAATTTTCTGTAATGTAAGCTGGTTGAAACATACTCGGACATTTATACATATTGATTAAAAAAAAAAAAGTCATCATTCATTAGGCGCAAAAAAAAAAAACATAGATGAATTTTTTAAAATGAGAAACAATATTAAAGAATATTAAAGAATGGCGAATTCAATAAGAACACCCCATATATTTGTTTATAAAATAAAAATATTATCTTGTTCCAGCAAATAGTGTAAATCAATGATGCAAAACTGAAAACCTAACTTGGGCCAGTCAAACAGTGTTTAATTTTAGGTGGGCCACAAATAAAATCAATATCCATAGATACGTATGTTTATTTCGAATAATGCATTATATTAAACATATAAAAAATAACAAGAAAAATTAAGGTTTAGGTCCTGACAGTTGGCATCTCTTCTATGTTAATATCTTTCCTATTCCGGGAGAAATTTATATATTTCATTATAAAATTATTGCCTGGCGATATATACTGACCAGGCTACAAAAATGTGGCCAGCGGGTTGCGAATTTGAAACCCCTGGAGTGAAATGATATAATATTTTGTATTGCAATGTACGAGATCAATCTTTATTTTTATAAGAAAAACTTAAGGTATCCAACTGCCCTAAAACTGTGAAATTTGCCAAAAATTGACAATTTCTTTATGATTTTGTTTTGGAGGTCATTTTATTAGCTTCTTAAAAATACCAAGTGTTTTTTATTTTTCGCTCACTAGGACAAAAACTACAAGTGTTTTAGTAAAAGCAGATGCGATTACTTTAAGCATGATATGCCATACTTTAAATCGCGTTTTACTCGAAATGTGTTTTTTAAAATGCTCAAATGGGGCCAGCGATTGCTAACAAAATTTTAAAAGTAATTATAAATGAAACTTTTTTGTGTATATTCAGTATAATAGTAGAAGTGTTTTAACCTTCAGATTTATCAATCACTATATTATTACAAAGTTTACAGTCCCTTATGTTAACATAATCAATGTTTTTAAAGCAAATGTATATAATAACTAATAAATAGTGATCTTGTTTTTGTAAAAATTAAAATATCTCTTATCCTGAAGGTCATTTCAAAAGTGAATAAAATAGCAACACATCAGAATCAAAAAATTAAAAATTTGTTCATAAACTTTTGGTACAGAATTTGTCCCGTTTATATTGTTTTTTTTAATAATTTTTAACAATTTTTCCCCATTTTAGTAATAATAATTTCTTTTTCTATTCTTCATTTTAGTATATTTTTCTTAAAATGTTCTAAACAAATCTAAAGTCCACAAAAATATCCCTATACCTCCATTCTTTAAAGAAAACCTTCACAAGTAGTCGGATACCTTAAATATTTATATAAAATGCTCTTTTTTTAAGAAACTTACTCTATTTTAATAATTCTATACATAAGTTGACAACCGTTTATTGTTTTAAAATTGACGTATACATTTCAGTTTCATAAATATCTAGAAGAAATAATTTTAGAAGTTTAAAACTTTTAATTTTATATTATTTGCTTATAAATCTAAGGCAACAGGATTCGGTAGTTATAGATTTAGAATTTTTTAAACTTTATATATATATATATATACAGCACTATTTACCATGTATGGTTAACGCAAAAAACTAAAAGTAGTAATGAAGATTTATGTTTCATTGCATTTTCTTCATATTTATTGTAAAGTTTCAGTGGCTTAGATCAATTAATATTCTTTTGTAATTTATTAAGATAAGAACGCATATTTTTCTCTATTAATAAGAAATTAGAGTCCTGCTAATAAATGATCTTGAAATTTTTAATATTTTTGGCTGAATTATTTGCTCTACCCAATTGTTAGGAACACAAAGAATCCAAATATAACACCTATAATTACTACTAGTATTGTTGCATAGTAAATGTAAGACTTTCTCCTACAAGCATTTTATTTTTCTAAATATGCTATATTTTAGAAGGGGAAAGAAACTTTGTTTATAAGACACTCCATCAGCTTTAAGAAAATATTTCAACACGGAAATCAATAAGTAATTCCGAGTAAAAAGATTACTATCGTTGGCTTTCACAAAATCCAGTAGTTCGTCTAACACAACCAAGGGACTGGAAAGCAGAAATGTTATACTTACGATATCGATGTCTGCTTAAGAAAACATTTTTCATCATTGATGACAAATAAAGTCCTCAGTTTTTTTCCCATCAGTGTCTCTTTATTCGTGCTTCCATTTTTTATCTCTCTTGGGAAGTTAAACTAAAGAATCGATGGTACTACATTCAACTCCATCTAGGCTCGAAAAATTTGATTCTTTTGAGCACTTCATAGGTGTTATGGTCCAATAACTTTTTACTCTATGGTCTTAATCCATTAAGCTTTGACATGTCTTTATGGGTATCCCACTGAAGACACTGCAAATATTTCACTCTTTGCTTCGGTGTAATTCGATCTTGACAAATATATCATTCGCTGGAGAAATCGATTTAAAGAATCAGGTTTACGCTCTTTTGTTCAAATCTGAGTCAGAACATTTTACTTTGAATGTAATAGAATTCAAACCCCAATGGAATACTTTATTATTTTTAAAAAATCTGGATACAAAACTTCTTAAAATTCTATGGAGATATTTAAAAAAAGAGAAATTAAAGACAGCTTTAAAACAATCCGATATAAACTTTTATGTTAATAATAAATTCCCTTTTTTTTAAAAAAAAATTACTTTAAATTAATTCAATTCAAAATAACTCATTCACACTTAGTACTTTTTTTTTCTAAAGAAAATATATCTAACTGATAAAGCAATATCAATTTTTTAGAACCTTCCTTCAAATGTATCACATATTATTTCTGAAATATACTGATTGAGGGAATGTTAAGAAAGAGAGGTAAATAAGGCACAAAAGGTTATAGTTTGGCATACTTAGAAATGTATTGTAAATAAAAATAACTTTTGAGCCATTCCTCTAAGGAAGCCTTGTATTCACGATTGAAGACTTCCCCTCGTACTGTTTTTGTTGAGTCGTGGATTCGAATAGACTGAAACACCTTAAACCTATTTAGGCGCAAAATTTTATGTTCATGTGGGGTGCAATATAAGGTTCCGGTAAGGTAAATTAGAAAGACCATCGGCAACAGCATCGGCATTCAATATAACATGAACTTAATGAAGGCATTGTTTAATTAACACAAATGACACGAAATTAAGTCAAAGAGAAAAGTTTCTCTGTCACATAAATATAGGCTGAAATCAAATTTGCTTAAGTTGGTATGAAGAGTGTCGTCACCTTTTGCCGAAATAAGAGAATCGCAGCGATATTCATTATACAATGATGAAAAATAGCAATAATCATTTTTTAACTGCTGCAAAAGAATGGCTTTGAACATAAAAATGTATCTTGGTGGAAACTGATGAGCGGTAACTTTCCATCCAAGTATATCGGTAATGTTATCAATTGAATTTAACAGGGCACTTGACGCTCAGGGTATGTCATACCCACCGCCTAACTTTTTTCAAGACTCCATCTAAACAATTTTCAGAAAATAAATAGTTTGTCGTGTAGCTGACTTTAAGTTAATATCCTTGAGTGGCCTTAGCTCGTACGCGAATTCTAAATGTATATTTTTAGATGCCGTCTCTTCGGGTATGTCATACCCTGCGCGTGAATCGCCATAACAGTACCAAATGCATGGGAATGCCTTAAAGCGTTTCTTATGCAATGGAGCATTATTGTAGTTATGATAAAGAAATATGATATTATGTAATTTAAGGTTTAATACATATACTAGTAATTACATTATTTAATAGATATAGTACAACAGTATTTTCGGATGAAAAAAGTCTCTTTGCGGGGATGATACGGAAGATTTGAATGATGAAGGGTATAGTAGCAAATATGATTCCTCTACTGAAATCTATCCAGATAATTTAACTGAGGTTGCAACTATCGTCTTTTATAAAATGACCACATCATATATTCAATTGCAAGAAAATCTAATAGTTAGCCTATGGCAATATTTTTTATGCTGTTGAACTTTCCAACAATAAATGCTCAAATTACACTGCTGGCCATCGTAAATGCAACACCCAGAAGAAGCACGCAAATAACATGAAATTAAAAACATGCATCAGCGGAGGTGAGATATGAACATGATTAGAATTTCAGTGTAGACACACATCACGCACGCTTGTGGCACCACATCAAAACGCAGTTTAAGGCTTGGAGATTTCGACGATTTCATGTTCGGCAATTGTGTTTTTCTTGTGGTTTTTTTCAAAAAACGATCAGTTATGTCTCGTAGAAAACAGCGATCAGCTTTTGATCAAGTATCCGAGTTCGACAGAAGAAGGATAGTGGCCTACCGAGATTGTGGATTATCTTTCTGGGAAATCGGTAGACGTGTTCGACGAAACCAAACGACTGTAATGCGGATATGTGACTGTTGAATGAAGGAGGGTACGACGGACCGAAATAGTCGATTGCATACTACTCAGTGCATCACTTCACGTGACGACAGTCAAATTGTGTGCATTGCAGTGACGGATCGCTCAGTCACATCACGAACCATAGCACAGCACATTGAGTCTGTAACGCCTCATTCAATGTCTGCGCGTACCATTCGACGCCGTTTTCAGCAGAGTGGTCTGCCCGCAAAACGTCGATTGCTTGCTCTACACTTGACGCAGAGCCACAGACGTCTCCGCCGCCAATGGTGCTATGAAAGAAGGACGTGGGTGGCAGAATGGAATGAAGTTGTCTCTACTGACGAGTTCACGCATCTGTCTGCAACACCACGATGGTCGGATTCTAGTCTGGAGACATCGTGGAGAGAGGATCCTTAACAGTTGCGTTACGCACCGCTACTCCTGCACCGGGTTTTATGTTATGGGGGGCATTGGATATCACTCTCGCACTTCTCTAGTACGCATTACCGGTACTTTAAACTGCCAGCGCTACATTTCCGAGGTGTTGGAGCCAGTTGTACTTCCTTACATTCAGGGCTTGGCCACAGCCCTATTTCAACAGGACAATGCATGACCACACATGGCACGCATTGCCCAAAGGTTCTTCGTCAATCACCAGAATGAATTACTTCCCTGGCCGGCTTGTTCTCCGCATCTTTCGCCGATAGAAAACATGTGGCCCATGGTTGCTCAACGATTGACCCAGATTATACCCTCAGCTGCCATACGAGCTCAACTTTGGCAACGTGTGGAAGCTGCTTGGTCTGCAGTACCCCAAGAACACATCCGAAGTCTCTTTGAATCAATGCCGTGGAGTGTGGCAGTGGTGATTTTCAACAATGGCGGCTACTCTGGCTACTGATTCTGGCAAGAAAAACACTTCACAGAAGTCTATAAATTTAATCATTTGATACTTGCTCAACATGTTATATACAAAATAAATTTTGTTTTGCTATATCTTGTCTTTCTTGGTGTTGCATTTATGGTGGCCAGCAATGTATTTTCCTAATTAGGCAGAAACCACCAAATAAATATCGAGCCAGACGATAATTTCTGAAGAGTTTTGGATTGGGATTTACAGAATGTAGAAACCAACAAGCAACGCTTCTACGTAATCAAAAAAAAATTTTAATTAAGACCTAGTGAAACCATTGCACTCAGTCGTGACGAAGACTAAAGGAGTTTATATACAACGTACTGAATGCCCTAATAAGAGAACAGAAAAACTATATTTATGTGTGAAAAATATAAGAAACATATTGTATTTCCTACTTTTCTTCCTTTTTCTGCTTACTTGAGAAAGACAAATTGTCCCATTAGTTATCGAGTTGGCATATTCTCAACTTCATCAGAAGGTGCTCTCCTTGCACATAAAAAATAGACATTTGACAAAGCTAAGGACTGCTATTTCCCCTCAGTCTTTAATAAACTGTTTGCTCGGAATATTTGCTTGCATGTTTAAAACCGAGACGGAAATAAAAGATTAACAATAAATATTTACAGTGGCTTGATACAATTTCCATAGTTTTAAAATTATGCACTGTGAACAGTAGTGACAATGCTAGAAATTTCTGTCTGTGATGTGTGCACATTCTATTCTTTTTTTTTCTAATATTCCAAGGAATTGGTCTTTTGATAAGAAGTCGATTTAATACGTAATGAATACTATTGCAACTCGTAAAACGCACACCGGCTCAATGATCGCACAGATAATTAGAACTACTAATGCTCAGAAAATGACTTTACTTGCAGAATTCCCCCTCAAACACTGCCGTTCCTTTAATACGTCACTAGCAGAAAATTTACCGTGTCTAAAATCATTTGTTAATATTATTGTTTGGATCATGTGTGGACTATTTCAGGGAGATTGTTTTTCTACTGCAGGTAAAGCGATCTATTATACAATCTACCTAGTACGATGAATTAAAGGATATCATTGCATCATGTCTAGTATAAAAGCCAATGCATATTCATAGGTGTTTCTGATACAGCATCATCGATCCCTGTTTTTCTGAAACTAAGAAATATATTTTATATATAGTGACGGTTCCTGAAATGTTTAGTTAATAACATAAAAATAAAATAAAAATCTTGTCCAAATGCTAGGAATTAATATTATTTTTCTTAATGTTCTATGTTATTCGTCTAAAGTTTTTAAATTAGACATTATGGACTTTAATAATTGCTGCTGTAAACTATGATCAATAAAAAATTTCTACGATTATTTTTTTTAAATAATTACGAAAGAAAAATATGTGTTATATTATTATTTTCATTGTTTTTCAAAGTTATTACATTAAGAAAATAAGGAGTGACTCCCTTGGCCATCAAACAAATTATTTACTTATCTGTACAACATAAATGATTTCGTTCGGCTTTTCAGATGTAAGCAAATTATTCTTCCGATAATTGAATAAGAGGAGATATGAATCTTAGCAAATATTCACCCCATTATTTCCTGGGAGAATTGTGCGAATCAATCATATTTTTATTACTTCTCTTGCCCAATTTATGCTAACGGAAGGATACGAAATCAGATAATTATCAAGAAAATAAATGAGAAAACAATGCTCGGGGTAAGTTATTTCAAATTAAAAGTTACAAATGCGTGTATTGAAATTCCGTTAAGAGATTGTTCCAACTTTAAAGTATGATAATAATTTCGATTTTGTTAGAAACAAGTAGAGAAAAATAGTGAGTGAGAAATTTAAGTGGTCGATTTTATGTCACGTTTGTATTTAATTTATTCTTCAAAGCTGAAGACACAAGCAACAGTTTACAGTTATAAATGCAGCGGTAATGAAAGATGTATTTTGTTTTGCTGGAAGAATGCTATTTATTTATTTTGAGAGTGTGAAATCCTTAAACTAATTTCGCTTAAATTATATTTGAAATTAATATGTAAAATGGTAAGTCTTTTGCATGTCTTCAAATAATAAAACTGATTTATAACAAACTTTGTTAATGCCTTTGAACAACATTGTTGATTGGTTATGATTGCTAAATCAGTTATATATATATATATTATATATATATAAATAAATATATATATAAATATATAATAATATATATATATATATATATGGACAACAAGTGGTGATTGGAAAGGAATTCTTTTAACGATGGTCATATTGAATTATTATTGATGTTATTTGGTTGTAATTATGAGGCAGTCTTCTTGAATAGTAATTCACATTTTATTTTACATCTAGACACAAACATTTAGATTGGGTAACACTTAACACAGAACACGCAGAAACGTTATAACATTACGAAGTCATGGGAGATAGTTCTTCCAGAATATCTTCAGGTATCTTCAGGTTATATTAAGCGGTAACATAAAATCTTGGAATCCACGTGATTTCCGTAGACGGAACTATATTATTGGTGGAAAGATATTGTACGGTAGATTTTGGGGCAATCTTAAATTAAATAAGCTGAGATTTTAATTTTTAAGTGATACTGTTCTGACTATCCTGTGATGTGGGTAAGCTAGTTAATTAGTTATTCGCAATTCCTTAAGGTCAGGAACATTTCAAAGTAAAAAGTGGTTTAAATGAACATTAAATATATTTATTACATATATTTTTTATTTCAATTGCCTTTTTTGAACTTATGTATAATTTATTTAATTTGAACTTGATATTTTGTGCTAGTTATGAATGGAATTCATCCAAAATGAGTAACATAATTTTTTTTTATTCTTTAAATGCTAAGAAGGTAAAGCTAAATGATTCCTAACTTTGTATTAATAATTTTATGTGTCAGATTAATATTATTGTCTTAAAAGAAAATGTTTACTGGGTTTGAAATGTCAAAAGACAGAGAGCTATATTCTCATGTTAGAATTGGATATCAAGGTAATTCAAATAAAAACAAAAATTACATTTTCTTGTTAAGTAAAGGATAAAAGAAATAAACTATTTTAGTTCTTTTCAAATTTACACATAAATAATCTTAAAAGTATTCTAGAAAAATATTTGAAATAATAAACTACTTAATAATGTGGAATGCAAAATAAATCAACTAACTTAATACACAATAGAAAATTATATTTATATTGGCTTATCTAATAAAATCCAGATAGAACTTCATTTAAATTAAAACGAAGGATAAGCTAAGAAAATTTCTTGTAAAGCAGGACAAATATATACGTATAGACACATATAGCTTATATTTTTTCATAGTTCGATTGGAGAAAATGGATCGCTTCCGAGGTACATTTAGAATTACTTGCACGCCTTTTCAGAAAACTTCAAATTCTGAAAGCTATTGAAAATTTCGCTAGCGTGATATTTTTCTTTTGAGTGGATAGAATATTTTGAATAAGAGGTTCCGTGATCTCTAGCTCTGGTGTTTTATTTTGGTGGTTTTTATACTATTACACTTATTGGTAAAAATATCATAGTGAGTGTAGGTTCAGGATGCTATTTTTTTTCGTGGAATTATTCTTTTTTATTTAGAAGAACAATGCATTTTAAAAGGACACAAATGCAAGAATGTAAGAAACAAAAGTTACAAGATAAACGCTCTTATTTGAAATAAGCAAGATAATTTTTTTTAAGTTTATGTTTATAATGTTTACAAATAAGCGATGATAATTCATTTTAATCTTCTGTAAGAATCACTGCCATAGTACAAATAAATGACAAAATTTTTAAAAGAAAAACAGTGTTAAGGCGATATGGTACCCTAAAGTCATTAAACTGTCGAAAATTTTTTATTGGCTTATTTGTTACCCAGAACCTTTATAAATATGCCCGCAAAATTTCAAAGCTTTACCTGCATTTTTCATTAAGTAATGGAGCAATGTTTGATGCTAAACAGCAACCACTACGCTTACATTTCAGATTATCTGCTAGAAAAGAGCCTGATAAAAAATGAATTAAATATTTTTCTACTGTGCATCAATGGGATTGACATTATACATGCAGTAATAAATCATGTTAAGAAAGAATTGTGCAATTCATGAAAAAATTCTAGTTTGTGAATTTTTTACTGGGAAGATCAAATGGGTTTGGTCAAGATTTAAAAGGTGTGCGTGGTTTTTATGATATTATTATGAATGCAATTTAAACTTCAAAACAGATTCTCCAAAAGCACAAATACTAAATCTCATTTGATAACTCAGATAATTAAAAATATAATTCGCAAGAATAAAAAAACTCTCCCATTTTTATATATTTGTGTTTTTGGTGATATATATATTTATATATCCCATGTGTGCGAGATTCAACAATTTTATTATTAAACTATTTTAAGGTATTTATTTAAACAAATGCACTTATACAGTACTTAGATTTTGATGTATTTTACCTATAAATTGTTATTTGATTTTGCTTTTATACGTGTACAATATTTAACATGCGAAGGCTTTTAAAATCATGGAAATAAAAAATAAAGGCATAAACATCTTTTGCACATGTTGTGCATTTGCTCTGAGCATGGAATTAGCTCTGAAGCGTGTTTTCATTTTTTATTATAATTATTAAGATAAAGTTTTATGAAATATTGACAACTCGTTCGTTTTTTTCATTGTATTCATTATGGCAGTATACTGTTTAATTGTTCTACATTTGTGCAGTTTTTTTATGGTAAATAGTTTTAAATAAGCTAATGAACAGTTCATAAAAGTTTGAGACTATTCGATGAATATTATATCATGCTATTCATGGAATGAAAACTTCAAACTCATATTTCTTTGTGTTGAATTTGTGTACATATACTGTTATTCAAAACCCTAAGGCTTCTTTGATAATTGAAGTATGGATTTGAATTTTTTATACGTGTTTTGAAATGTATGTTTTGTAAAATTGTGCATGGGATTAGCTCTAACATATTTAGTACTTTTTCTAAAAAAAATTCAAAATCAAAATTAATGTTTTTTTGAGAATTTTTTTGAGTTTAACTACAAAAAAATAGTTAAAAAATTAAAGAGCAGCAGCAGAAAAAAACCCATGCACAGTTTTATGTAGTATAGTATAAAGCACTTGGAAAAAAAATTTTGAATTAAAGGAGATATATTTAAAAAAGCCCTAGGGATTTAAAAATGCTTAAAAAAGCTAAAAAAATTTAATTTTACAAACATTTTGCTACAAATTAAGAATTTTTTTGTATGGAATAATTATTAAATATTAACATTTATGAAATACAATTAAAACTAAATATCAAATATTAAAAATAAAAAAAAATTGTGAAGATGGTACCATATCGCCTTAAGTTTCCGAAATCAGTACTTGGTGTTGCCAACACGCGCTGCAATAAGTGCTGCAATACGACATGGTACGGAGTCAAACAGATTTTGAATGTCTGCTTGTGGAAGAGAATTCCATTATGCTTTTATGAGCAGCAAACGTTCGTCTTTCGAACCAGCAGGACGCGGATCACGAGCACGACAATGAACAACAAAATCCCACACGTGCTTAATAGGCAACATTTCCACTGAATAAGCAGGCCAAGGAAGAAGTTGCATGTGTTGGACTGAACAGAAGTATCGAACAGTCTTTGCAACATGTGGGCGTGTATTATCTTGCTGAAAGATAGAACCCGAGATTCATTGAAGGAAGGAAACGACTTAGGGCTGTAGAAATTCCCAAACGTTCTTGTTGCTATTGAGATTACCCGCAATTCGTGGCAAATTAGATCGTCCATGATACGAAATTGGACCCCAAACTATAACTCTGGGTGTTAGGACACTATGTCTCTCAGAAACGCAATTTGGAAGGAAGCGTTTACCAGCATAGCGTCTAAGACGAATGTGGCATCATGTCCCCACAATTTGAAGCGTTTTTCATATGAAAAGACAAATTGGTGGCAATCAGCTTGCCGGGCTCTGTGCTCATTAGAGCTTTGCAGACGCAGCCATCGATGGTTTGCCATGAGAGGGATCTTGTATAAAGGCACCCTTGTACTCAATCCATGTTGCAGCAAGCGTCGACAAATTGACGTAGCCGACATTAATATACCTGTAGCAGTAGACCAATATGCTGTCATCTGCCTGGAGGCAGTTCTACGGTCAATTACAGCCTTGCGAAGCAGGTGTTGATCGTCGCTTGCTAACGTTACCTTCCCTCGTACACTGCCATGTTTTCGAGTTGTTATGTGTTCTTCGGTCCTCTGCTTCCAAACTCACGTTACTGTTTAACTGTTTCACTGCATACAAGCTCGTATTGCTTCATAGAAAAATCCCCCTTTTCGATCGCCGATAATTCTTCCCCATTTAAAATCCGTAAGCTGTTGGAATTTCTCCTTATTTCGTCGTGGATACATACTTAGGTCTCACTAAACGTTCGCCACTAACAAATAAACATTAACTATTTTCAACGTCCCGCAACAGCCCTCTATTTATACGCTTTTAGTAGCAGTTCAGACGGCGCAGCGCCCTCCACGCAGACCCGGTGGCTCTAAACTTTTACTATTTTACATAGCATCGTATAATTGATATGTGCGCAAATTTCGATTAATTCTGATGATTCCTTCATGAAATTGAATTTTTTAAAACCTTCAGTGAATTAAAAAAATTAATAGTAATTATGCAAATTATTATTTTCATTTGATGAATTTCTATCACTATTTTTCACCTAGAGCATTGTTTCTAAGTTTATGAGGCTCGCTCTAATCATCTTCAATCGTTATCATGGAAAATGATAACTCTAAGAGGATGTGCGAGTATTTTTAAAAGTCGATTATTTAAAAAA